>JAACNH010001658.1:35738-62899 GCA_019447015.1 Hymenochirus boettgeri | reverse complement strand
ACACAGATCCTTTACCTCCCATTGTTCAATAGAACTGAATTGCCCAAACGGAGCTCACATTTCACAACAGGAATTAGGGGAACCTGTACAATGCTGTTTATATTACCAGTAGAGGGAAATGCATTCAAATTCATAAAATTACAGATAATATTTATTATTATTGCTAATCTTTTTCTCTCTATTTTGACAAACAGACACTATTCCCTACCTGTGGGGCTGGTTTGGCTCCCGACACAATGCAAACCAGGGTGAAGTTCTGCGCTTGGTATCGGCTGAATGGTGCAAGGGATTCTGCTGCTATTACAGCAATGGAGGCAGGAGGAGCTGTTTGTCAAAATAGAGAGAAAAAGATTAGCAATAATAATAAATATATCTATAAAAACCGTTATAGTTATAACAATACACCGTTTCATTATGTAGTAGATGGTAGATATAACACCGTTAATAGTTATAACAATTCACCGGTGTCATTAGTGTAGTAGATGGAGTATAAACACCGTTATAGTATAAACAATACACCGTTTCATTATGTAGTAGATGGTAGATATAAAACACCGTATAGTTTTAACAATACACCGTGTCATTATGTAGTAGATGGTAGATATAACACCGTTATAGTTATAACAATACACCGTGTCATTATGTAGTAGATGGTAGATATTACACCGTTATAGTTATAACAATATGTAGTAGATGGTAGATATAACACCGTTATAGTTATAACAATACACCGTGTCATTATGTAGTAGATGGTAGATATAACACCGTTATAGTTATAACAATACACCGTTGTCATATGTAGTAGATGGTAGATATACCGCTATTAGTTATAACAATACACGTGTCATTATGTAGTAGATGGTAGAGATAACAACGCTATAGTTATAACAATACAAGTGTCATTATGTAGTAGAGGTAGATATAAACGCTATAGTTTATAAACAATACACCGTGTCATTATGTAGTAGATGGTAAGATAAACACCGTTATAGTATAACAATACCGTGTCATTATGTAGTAGATGGTAGATATAACACCGCTATAGTTATAACAATACACGTGTCAGTATGTAGTAGAGGTAGATATAACACCGTTATAGTTAAACAATACACCGTGTCTTATGTAGTAGATGGGAGAATAACACCGCTATAGTTATAACAATACACCGTGTCATTATGTAGTAGATGGTAGATAACACCGCTTATAGTTATACAATACACCGTGTCTTATGTAGTAGATGGTAGATATAACACCGCTATAGTTTACATACAACCGTGTCATTATGTAGTAGATGGTAGATATAACACTGCTATAGTTATAACAATAACACGTGTCATTATGTAGTAGATGGTAGATATAACACCGCTATAGTTAAAACAATCACAGTGTCATTATGTAGTAGATGGTAGATATAACACGCTATAGTTATAACAATACACCGTGTCATTATGTAGTAGATGGTGATATAACACCGCTAAGTTAAAACAATACACAGTGTCATTAGTAGTAGAGGTAGATATAACACGCATATGTTATAACAATACACCGTGTCATTAGTAGTAGATGGTAGATATAAACACGCTATAGTTATAACAATACACAGTGGATTATGTAGTAGATGGTAGATATAACATGCTATAGTTATAACAATACATCAGTGTCATTATGTAGTAGATGGTAGATATAAACACGCTATAGTTTATAACAAACACCGTGTCATTATGTAGTAGATGGTAGATATAACATGCTATAGTTATAACAATACCAGTGTCATTATGTAGTAGATGGTAGATATACACCGTTATAGTTATAACAAACCGTGTCATTATGTAGTAGATGGTAGATATAACACCGCTATAGTTAAACACTAAACACGTGTCATTATGTAGTAGATGGTAGATATAACACCGTTATAGTTATAACCATACACAGTGTCATTATGTAGTAGATGGTAGATATAACACCGCTATAGTTATACAATACCGTGTCGTATGTAGTAGATGGTAGATATAAACACAGTGTTCATTAGTAGTAGATGGTAGATAAACACGTTATAGTTATAACTACACGTGTCATTATGTAGTAGATGGTAGATATAACACGCTATAGTTATTACAATACACCGTGTCTATGTAGTAGATGGTAGATATAACACAGCTATAGTTATAACAATAACAGTGTCATTATGTAGTAGATGGTAGATATAACACCGCTATAGTTAAACAATACACCGTGTCATTATGTAGTAGATGGTAGATATAACACGCTATAGTTATAACAATACACCGTGTCATTATGTAGTAGATGGTAGATATAACACCGTTAGTAGTTACAATACACCGTGTCATATGTAGTAGATGGTAGATAAAAACACCGTTATAGTTATAACAATACACCGTGTATTATGTAGTAGATGGTAGATATAACACCGTTATAGTTATAACAATACCCGTGTCATTATGTAGTAATGGTAGATATAAAAACCGTTATAGTTATAAACAATACACCGTGTCATATGTAGTAGATGGTAGAATATACACGATATAGTTATAAACAATACGCCGTGTTCATATGTAGTAGATGGTAGATATAACACTGCTATAGTTATAACAAACACCGTGTCATTATGTAGTAGTGGTAGATATAACACCGTTATAGTTATAAAACAATACCCGTGTCATTTGTAGTAGATGGTAGATATAACACAGCTATAGTTAAACAATACGCCGTGTCATTATGTAGTAGATGGTAGATATAACACCGCTATGTTATAAACAATACACGTGTCATTAGTGTAGATGGTAGATATAACATCGCTATAGTTATAACAATACACCGTGTCATTATGTAGAAGATGGTAGATATATCACTGCTATAGTTATAACAATACACGTGTCATTATGTAGAAGATGATAGATATAACACCGCTATAGTTATAACAATACACCGTGTCATTATGTAGAAGATGGTAGATAAACACCGCTATAGTTATAACAATACACCGTGTCATTATGTAGAAGATTGTAGATATAACACCGTTATAGTTATAACAATACACCGTGTCATTATGTAGTAGATGGTAGATATAACACCGCTATAGTTATAACAATCACCGTGTCATTATGTAGAAGATGGTAGATATAACACCGCTATTGTTTTGCATGTGTCCTGCCTTATTAACATGCAATACAGCCTCTGGTATAGAGCCAATCATCTGACCCGCAGACTGACATGTTTCAATCTTGTTAGAGCTCGTCAGTGCAAGATACAGATCATGGCTCTATGGGGTAGGACTTGGGAGCACAATAGACAAGGCAGCTATATAGGTTAAGAAGAGGTGAGCTAAAAGGAGCAAAATGCCCTCCACTCAGCATAAAAATGGGTTAGGGAAATTTCTTTTGTTTCTTAGATTTTGTGGGCAATGCTATTCATATAGCATGAGACTGACAGATACCTTCTATTATAAGAAGTCTCTGATTATTATGTTGTAGACAGTTAAAACACCTCCGTAACACAAATGTATCAAATAACAAACATAAAGTCATTTATTATTTAGCACAGGATATCCTGTTAACCATATTAAAGGGGATGTCCACTCGTATGAAGACATTTTGGGAATTCAGTTCTATGAACAACGGGAGGTAAAGGATCTGTGTTTACCTCTGTTCAACAATAAAACAATCAGGACCCATGAGAGAAGGTAAGAAACTTCCTGATTGATTTATTGAAGAACAGGAGGTAAGACACAGCTCCGTTACCTCCCATTGTTCAATAGAACTGAATTGCCCAAACGGAGCTCACATTTCACAACAGGAATTAGGGGAACCTGTACAATGCTGTTTATATTACCAGTAGAGGGAAATGCATTCAAATTCATAAAATTACAGATAATATTTATTATTATTGCTAATCTTTTTCTCTCTATTTTGACAAACAGCTCCTCCTGCCTCCATTGCTGTAATAGCAGCAGAATCCCTTGCACCATTCAGCCGATACCAAGCGCAGAACTTCACCCTGGTTTGCTTGTGTCGGGAGCCAAACCAGCCCACAGGTAGGGAATAGTGTCTGTTTGTGTTTAATGTAACTTATATATTGTAATACAGAGACTGGTTACATTGTAACACACGGTCTACTTATATAGTTCACACAGACTGGTTACATTGTAACACACGGTCTACTTACATAGTTCACCCAGTTGGTTACATTGTAACACACGGTCTACTTATATAGTTCACACCGACTGGTTACATTGTAACACACGGTCTACTTACATAGTTCACCCAGTCTGGTTACATTGTAACACACGGTCTACTTTTATAGTTCACACCGACTGGTTACATTGTAACACACGGTCTACTTACATAGTTACCCAGTCTGGTTACATTGTAACACACGGTCACTTTTATAGTTCACCCAGTCTGGTTCATTGTAACACACGGTCTATTAATAGTTCACACCGATGTTACATTGTACACACGGTCTACTTATATAGTTCACACAGACTGGTACATTGTAACAACGGTCTACTAAAAGTTCACACCGACTGGTTACATTGTAAACACACGGTCTACTAACATAGTTCACTCAGTCTGGTTACATTGTAACACACGGTCTAATTATATAGTTCACACCGACTGGTTACATTGTAACACGCGGTACTTATATAGTTCACCCAGTCTGGTTACATTGTAACACACGGTCTACTTTTATAGTTCACACCGACTGGTTACATTGTAACACACGGTCTACTTACATAGTTCACCCAGTCTGGTTACATTGTAACACACGGTCTACTTTTATAGTTCACCCAGTCTGGTTACATTGTAACACCACGGTCTACTTACATAGTTCACCCAGTCTGGTTACATTGTAACACACGGTCTACTTATATAGTTCACACCGACTGGTTACATTGTAACACGCGGTTTACTTATATAGTTACCCAGTCTGGTACATTGTAACACACGGTCTACTTATATAGTTCACACCGACTGGTTACATTGTAACACACGGTCTACTTACATAGTTCACCCAGTCTGGTTACATTGTAACACACGGTCTACTTTTATTGTTCACACCGACTGGTGACATTGTAACACACGGTCTACTTATATAGTTCACACCGACTGGTTCCATTGTAACACACGGGTCTATATATAGTTCACACAGACTGGTTACATGTAACACACGGTCTACTTATATAGTTCACAACAGACTGGTTACATTGTAACACGCGGTCTACTTTATAGTTCAAATGACTGGTTACTTGTAACACGCGTTACTTATATAGTTCACACCGACTGGTTCATATGTAACACACGGTCTACTATATAGTTACACAGACTGGTTCCATGTAACACCGGTCTATTTATAGTTCACACAGACTGGTTACATTGTAACACACGGTCTACTTATATAGTTCACACTGACTGGTTACATTGTAACACACGGTCTACTTGTATAGTTCACACCAACTGGTTACATTGTAACACACGGTCTACTTATATAGTTCATACCAACTGGTTACATTGTAACACGCGGTTTACTTATATAGTTCACACTGACTGGTTACATTGTAACACACGGTCTACTTATATAGTTCACACCAACTGGTTAATTGTAACACGCAGTTTACTTATATAGTTCACACTGACTGGTTACATTGTAACACACGGTCTACTTATATAGTTCACACCAACTGGTTACATTGTAACACACGGTCTACTTATATAGTTCACACTGACTGGTTACATTGTAACACCACGTCTACTTATATAGTTCACACCAACTGGTTACATTGTAACACGCGGTTTACTTATATAGTTCACACTGACTGGTTACATTGTAACACACGGTCTACTTATATAGTTCACACCAACTGGTTACATTGTAACACACGGTCTACTATATAGTTCACACTGACTGGTTACATTGTAACACACGGTCTACTTATATAGTTCACACTGACTGGTTACATTGTAACACATGGTCTATTTCTATAGTTCACACAGTCTGGTTACTTTGTAACACACGGTCTACTTATATAGTTCACACAGACTGTGAACTATTAAATTTAGCATCAGGGCCCATAAATCTGTAGTTATGCCAATGGCCTTGTACCTTTATATGGACTCAGAACTCCTCAGTGACTTCTATAATTATAATTTACAGTTGGGGATACATTATCCCTTATAATACATGAGTGGTACCCAGAGTTCCCTGTATAACTCAGTCTGTGTCCTTGTACCTTTATATAGACACAGAACTCCTCAGTGACTTCTAATATCCTTATAATTTACAGTAGGGGATACATTATCCTTATAATACATGAGTGGTACCCAAAGTTCCCTGTATAACTCAGTCTGTGTCCTTGTACCTTTATATAGACACATAACTCCACAGTGACTTCTAATATCCTTATAATTTACAGTAGGGGATACATTATCCCTTATAATACATGAGTGGTACCCAGAGTTCCCTGTATAACTCAGGATTAAACTGGACATTAACATCAAAGATCATGATTTAATATTACTATATATTATTATTAGTTATGTGGTTTACTGCTTGTTTGGGATTGACAAGACGTAATAAGGCTGGATGGGCGATCTTTCTTTTTGACACAGTTGTTCTGTTAACCAGAAACATCATGTTTGTACCTGATAATCTCAGTTTAATAAGGTTCCCCTTATTATTCACATTACATTATTATTGTATCTCCCCCCCCCCCAGCTCTCTAACGAGATAAAACGAAAGCCGGGAAACAAACAAACAGCGTCATCTGATTTGGAATGGTCGCTTTCCACGCCGCTGACAATTCCGACAGACCAGCCTCCCTATTGACTAAATTAATACATTTTAACGGGCTTTTGTAGCGTCCTATTGAGCGATTGTGCTTCTTTTATGGCGACTGCTCCTTTATGGGTCTTTTCAGCTGAATACGACAGCGATTCCAATCAAGAGATCTCTTGTTCCCTCCGCTCCCAACTCTACATTTCAGCTATTATTTACTTTGTGTAGCCTGAATGTGTCATTTGCTCTTTTTGGCCTCGACAGATGAATGCATGGCTATGGCAAACGCTGATGAGAGATAGACGCCCTCCATGGTAAATGCCGGGTTTATACTCAACACTGCGTTTGTGTAAACCTGGTGTCAATAGATTTTCTTGTGATGGGGTAATAGCAAATCACCCGCCCTTTTCTGCCCCACAGAAAATCACCGTGTAATCAGCAGGGCAGCTTCACTGTTATTAAATCCACACAGGACTAAGGGTATAGAATATTATTACTGTATATAATATAATGGCACCTGCAGATCTGACACATCCCTTTTATATTTAAAGGAAAAGTTCAGCCTCATACACACTTTTATCCTCACTTATTGCCCCAAACTGTCAATTAAAGGACAGTTATACCTAACGTACACCCCCACTCTCCTGATTGGACACAGAGCCTCACCGCTGGGCTCCATCTACAGGGTCTGTAATGATCTTTAAATATCCGACTGCTGGCGCCAGTGTCTTTCTGCTTCCTGGACTGTTTCCTGAAACCCGAGATTTGACCAATGGGAAGAATCGCTCTGCAAGGAGTGTGTTTCTCCTTTGGTCAGTCTAGAAACAGTCCCAGACCGTGAGGACAGGTTATTAGACTAACAGCTCGTTATACACCCTATGGAGAGAACACAGGGGTAAGGACTTAGTGGTTTAGGTCCTCATCCTGGGTATTATCTGGTGAGGCAAGGGTGTAAGCGTATAATTGTCCTTGAAAACCTATTTTATACAGGTAGATACAAAGTATCTCATTAGATAACTTTATTTTTCTGCATGAATCCCACTGAGCATGACTGAGTCCTTGGCTTAAGGAGGAGGAGGAGTTAGAAGTGAGTTAAACAGATGTGTCTATGCTCAGGAATTAATTAGAAATGGATGCTAGGGTAATTTAATAGCTATAAATCAGTGTAAGAAGCTGAATGTTTTCTTTAAATAACACATTGGATAGTATTTACAACTGTTGTCTTCTGTTTAAACTATTAACTAAACAGCTATAATACCTCTTATATTAACTGTCTAATAGTATAGTTAATTTACATTTTAATTGCATAATTGTATTTAACCTAGGTAGACCAAAATCTCTCTCTATCTCTCAGATGCTATCTTTCAAATGGTAAAGAACATCTAATTCGTTGGGGCAAAATTAGCACCATTTTCAACGATAAGAACTTTTATTACATTTCCCGGTACATTGTGAACCTTTCTTTTTCTGGTTCTCTACATTAAGGGGCTTTTGCCCAGAAATTAAAAAGTTCATATTTTAATAAATGGAAAGTATCTTCTATTTATGGGAAACGGGAGAGTTTTATACTTACAAGAAAGGGGCAAATGGACATTTATTGGCTGTTAGATTATTGCTTTTTATTTACTGTAAGTTGGAAATGTCAATTAATTAAGATAAAGGGAAAGTATTTATACCATAAAAGAGAAAGGGACATTGGTTTAATATACGGTCAGCTATAAATATCACATGTGACGTATTAAAGGTGGATTAACATATGGTAATATACAGATAACATCCCTCGTACATTGACTGTAAATCTAATCATTGGATCTTTTACGCCCAGTTCATTTCAAGTATTTGTAGTTACAGTCTAGTCCTCTAGACTGTAAGCTCTTGGGCAGAGCCGTCCATCCTATTGTACCACAGTAATGCTGTAACTTACCACACTGAATGCTGCTGGACCAGCACTTAAATTATTTGCACTGTATTACTTGCACTACGCTTGTATGTAACATGTATGTTTTCCTGTTGTATTTTAATGCAGCTGTAAAGCGCCACGGAAGATGTTGGCGCTATATAAATCCATAATAATAATAATAATAATAATAATAATAATAATAATTAAAGGGATTGGAGACCTAATAACATAATCTAAAGATTCATACACACAAAACGCCATTCATCACTCAAAGTTTGAGTTCGCAATAAATAGTTTTACACTGATGTTGCCTCCAGGGGGCGTTTTTGAAATCTACTAAACCTGGTTTGCAGAATGGGATCTTTAAACGACACATTTCGGCAGAACTGCACGCACAAGTTGAAAGGACACGCTCACAACAATCTATTGGAATATCAGGATTTTGTATACCGATTTGTATATGTAACCGAAGTAAAGGGTAAATGAATATTCACCTTCATAGGAGGTTTGACCCCTGATGTGTCTCAGACTTAATGTAAAGTCTAAGAAATGCACTGAGCATGCCTGAGTCAGTGGCTAGGGTAGTAGGAGGAGTTATAAATGACTGAACATCTCCCAGGTTAGGAATTGGCGAGTGATATGTTGTTGGGTTTATAAAACAGATAAAAATGTGTCTTGGCTTCTCCTTTAAGTTGATTCTAAACATAGTACAGACAATATAATTTATTACACAATCTTTCTATGAGAATGAGCCCCGCTCCACGTGAAGGGCTTTGTCTGCTCGGTCGTTAGCAATTGGCACAACTTCATTATTTGTCTGATTCCCTCATCAGCAACATCTGTTGATACCTGATGTGTTTTCACTCTGATTCCCCAACAAGGTCAAATCTGTCGCCAGCACTGCAGCGAGTTGCTGAAAATTCCTTTAAACTTGGCAGTGGTGGGGCTGGAAAATATTCGCTTTAAGCTTTACTGCCAAATTGGATAATTCTCCCTTTTTATTGTTGCCTTTAGTTGATAAATAAATACAGTAAATACATTCCTGGAGCCAAGACATGTACAATGTACACCAGACAGATAGAGGCAATATGTCTTACCATATTGTTACTAATATCCACTACCCCAATGGCTCAAATTGTTGCCCTTGTGCCTTTATAACTGCCCACACATATAATGCAAGCACAGCACGTCAGTATGTACCTTTAAATCTTCAGACATCCTATGAGCACAATATTGGTTTCAATAGAACAAGCTTTATGTAGTTATAACACCAAACAGCCCATCATATGTGAAGATATTCAAATTGGAATGGTATATAGGGGAAGGCACTGTTGGGTTGTTGGTAGAAGGTGATCAGGGAAAATGTATTGATTCAGCTAAAGATGCGAACATGTAATTGTAAAGCGATACAGAAGGTGTTGGCGCTATAAAAATTCACAATAATAATAATAATAATAATAATAATAAAAGCTAAATAAATTGTGACTACTAATTATTTGCATTATATGCTAAAACCATATACTTTACTGAAAACAATATGGCAACCCCCACTATAGAGACTAATATCGCAGCCCAGAAATAATCTAACACTGGCCATACACTTCAAACATACCTCTCAAAGTGTTTGTGTTTGTGTTGGTCAATTATTGGTCAATGGTTGTGTAAAGGGTATTGCCACTTAAAGATTGTACTTACCATTCTTCAACTTAAATTGAAGATGGGGGAGTAATGTCCCAACTTACCTCCAGTTTCTTTAGTTAATCCAACAGAGCCAGCAGACTTACCTACCATCGCGCTCATCCGACCTGTCTCTAAAAGTGCCGACTATGTCCACGCTCCCTTACACTGTACACGCGTGTTCCTTACCTAACGTTCTTCAATTAACGTGAAAGGGGTAAGTACAATTTTTAAGTGGGGATACCCTTAATCTTTCAATTAAAATGTTTTTTGCAATTGTTTAAGCCATTATTTACATAATGTACAGTAGGGGATACATTATCCTTATAATACATGAGTGGTACCCAGAGTTCCCTGTATAACTCAGTCTGTGTCCTTGTACCTTTATATACACAGAACCCCTCAGTGACTTCTAATATCCTTATAATTTACAGTAGGGGATACATTATCCCTTATAATACATGAGTGGTACCCATAGTTACCTGTATAACTCAGTCTGTGTCCTTGTACCTTTATATAGACACAGAACTCCTCAGTGACTTCTAATCATTATAATTTACAGTAGGGGATACATTATCCCTTATAATACAGAGTGGTACCCAGAGTTCCCTGTATAACTCAGTCTGTGTCCTTGTACCTTATATAGACACAGAATCCTCAGTGACTTCTAATATCCTATAATTTCAGTAGGGGATACATTATCCCTTATAATACATGAGTGGTACCCAGAGTTCCCTGTATAACTCAGTCTGTGTCCTTGTTACCTTTATATAGACACAGAACTCCTCAGTGACTTCTAATATCCTTATAATTTACAGTAGGGGATACATTATCCCTATAATACATGAGGTACCCAGAGTTCCCTGTATAACTCAGTCTGTGCCTTGTACCTTTATATGGACACAGAACTCCTCAGTGACTTCTAATATCCTATAATTTACAGTAGGGGATACATTATCCCTTATAATACATGAGTGGTACCCAGAGTTCCCTGTATAACTCAGTCTGTGTCCTTGTACCTTTATATGGACACAGAACTCCTCAGTGACTTCTAATATCCTTATAATTACAGTAGGGGATACATTATCCCTTATAATACATGAGTGGTACCCAGAGTTCCCTGTATAACTCAGTCTTTGTCCTTGTACCTTTATATGACACAGAACCCCTCAGTGACTTCTAATATCCTTATAATTTACAGTAGGGATACATTATCCCTTATAATACATGAGTGGTACCCAGAGTTCTCTGTATAACTCAGTCTGTGTCCTTGTACCTTATATAGACACAGAACTCCTCAGTGACTTATAATACCTTATAATTTACAGTAGGAAATATATTATCCCTTATAATACATGAGTGGTACCCAGAGTTCCCTGTATAAGCTCAGTCTGTGTCCTTGTATCTTTATAGACACAGAACTCCTCAGTGACTTCTAATATCCTTATAATTTACAGTAGGAAATACATATCCCTTATAATACATGAGTGATACTCAGCTTTATCTGCTGAGATTCCTGCCAGAAATAATCTAACACTGGCCATACACTTCAAACATACCTCTCAACAGGAATCTCAGCAGATAAAGCTGAGTATCACTCATGTATTATAAGGGATAATGTATTTCCTACTGTAAATTATAAGGATATTAGAAGTCACTGAGGAGTTCTGTGTCTATATAAAGATACAAGGACACAGACTGAGCTATACAGGGAACTCTGGGTACCACTCATGTATTATAAGGGATAATATATTTCCTACTGTAAATTATAAGGATATTATAAGTCACTGAGGAGTTCTGTGTCTATATAAAGGTACAAGGACACAGACTGAGTTATACAGAGAACTCTGGGTACCACTCATGTATTATAAGGGATAATGTATCCCCTACTGAAATTAGAAAGGATATTAGAGTCACTGAGGAGTTCTGTGTCCATATAAAGGTACAAGGACACAGACTGAGTTATACAGGGAACTCTGGGTACCACTCATGTATTATAAGGGTAATGTATCCCCTACTGTAAATTATAAGGATATTAGAAGTCACTGAGGAGTTCTGTATCTATATAAAGGTACAAGAGCACAGACTGAGTTATACAGGGAACTCTGGGTACCACTCATGTATTATAAGGGATAATGTATCCCCTACTGTAAATTATAAGGATATTAGAAGTCACTTTAGAAACATGAGTGGTCCCCAAGAGTTCCCTGTATAACTCAGTCTGTGGTCCTTGTACCTTTATATAGACACAAACTCCTCAGTGACTTCTAATAATCCTTATATTTACAGTAGGGGGATACATTATCCCTTATAATACAATGAGTGGTACCCATAGTTCCCTGTATAGACACCAGAACTCCTCAGTGACTTCTAATATCATTATAATTTCAGTAGGGGATACATTATCCCTTATAATACATGAGTGGTATCCAGAGTTCCCCTGTATAACTCAGTCTGTGTCCTTTACCTTATATAGACACAGAACTCCTCAGTGACTGTAATATCCTATAATTTACAGTAGGGATACACTTATCCCTTATATACATGAGTGGTACCCAGAATTCCCTGTAATACACTCAGTCTGTTGTCCTTGTACCTTATATAGACACAGAACTCCTCAGTGACTTCTAATATCCTTATAATGTACAGTAGGGGATACATAAGGATTAAACTGGACATTAACATCAAAGATCATGATTTAATATTACTATATATTATTATTAGTTATGTGGTTTACTGCTTGTTTGGATTGACAAGACGTAATAAGGCTGGATGGGCGATCTTTCTTTCTTGTTGACACACGTTTTCTGTTAACCAGAAACACATGTTTGTACCTGATAACTCAGTTTATTAAAGGTTCCCCTTATTATTCACATTACATTATTATTATCTCCCCCCCCCCCCCCAGCTCTCTAACGAGATAAACGAAAGCCGGGAAACAAACAAACAGCGTCATCTGATTTGGAATGGTCGCTTTCCACGCCGCTGACAATTCCGACAGACCAGCCTCCCTATTGACTAAATTAATACATTTTAACGGGCTTTTGTAGCGTCCTATTGAGCGATTGTGCTTCTTTTATGGCGACTGCTCCTTTATGGTGTCTTTTCAGCTGAATACGACAGCGATTCCAATCAAGAGATCTCTTGTTCCCTCCGCTCCCAACTCTACATTTCAGCTATTATTTACTTTGTGTAGCCTGAATGTGTCATTTGCTCTTTTTGCCTCGACAGATAATGCATGCTATGGCAAACGCTGATGAGATATAGACGCCCTCCATGGTAAATGCCGGGTTTATACTCAACACTGCGTTTGTGTAAACCTGGTGTCAATAGATTTTCTTGTGATGGGGTAATAGCAAATCATCCCCGCCCTTTTCTGCCCACAAAAATCACCGTGTAATCAGCAGGGCAGCTTCACTGTTTATTAAATCCACACAGGCTAGGGGTATAGAATATTATTACTGTATATAATATAATGGCACCTGCAGATCTGACACACCCTTTTATATTTAAAGGAAAAGTTCAGCCTCATACACACTTTTATCCTCACTTATTGCCCCAAACTGTCATTAAAGGACAGTTATACCTACGTACACCCCCACTCTCCTGATTGGACACAGAGCCTCACCGCTGGGCTCCATCTACAGGGTCTGTAATGATCTTTAAATATCCGACTGCTGGCGCCAGTGTCTTTCTGCTTCCTGGACTGTTTCCTGAAACCCGAGATTTGACCAATGGCAAATCGCTCTGCAAGGAGTGTGGTTTCTCCTTTGGTCAGTCTAGAAACATCCCAGACCGTGAGGACAGGTTATTAGACTACCGCTCGTTATAACACCCTATGGAGAGAACACAGGGGTAAGGACTTAGTGTTTTAGGTCCTCATCCTGGGTATATCTGGTGAGGCAAGGTGTGTAAGCGTATAATTGTCCTTGAAAAACCTATTTTATATACAGGTAGATACAAAGTATCTCATTAGATAACTTTATTTTTCTGCATGAATCCCACTGAGCATGACTGAGTCCTTGGCTTAAGGAGGAGGAGAGTTAGAAGTGAGTTAAACAGATGTGTCTATGCTCAGAATTAATTAGAAATGGATGCTAGGGTAATTTAATGCTATAAATCAGTGTAAGAAGCTGAATGTTTTCTTTAAATAACACATTGGATAGTATTTACAACTGTTGTCTTCTTGTTTAAACTATTAACTAACAGCTATAATACCTCTTATATTAACTGTCCAATATGTATAGTTAATTTACATTTTAATTGCATAATTGCATTTAACCTAGGTAGACCAAAATCTCTCTCTATCTCTCTCAGATGCTATCTTTCAAATGGTAAGAACATCTAATTTGTTGGGGCAAATTAGCACCATTTTCAACGATAAGAACTTTTTTTACATTTCCCGGTACATTGTGAACCTTTCTTTTTCTGGTTCTCTACATTAAGGGGCTTTTGCCCAGAATTAAAAAGTTCATATTTTAATAAATGGAAGTATCTTCTATTTATGGGAAACGGGAGAGTTTTATACTTACAAAGAAGGGGCAAATGGACATTTTTGGCTGTTAGATTATTGCTTTTTATTTACTGTAAGTTGGAAATGTCAATTAATTGATAAAGGGAAAGTATTTATACCATAAAGAGAAAGGGACATTGGTTTAATATACGGTCAGCTATAAATATCACATGTGACGTATTAAAGGTGGATTAACAATATGGTAATATACAGATAACATCCCTCGTACATTGACTGTAAATCTAATCATTGGATCTTTTACGCCCAGTTCATTTCAAGTATTTGTAGTTACAGTCTAGTCCTCTAGACTGTAAGCTCTTGGCAGACCGGTCCATCCTATTGTACCACAGTAATGCTGTAACTTACCACACTGAATGCTGCTGGACCAGCACTTAAATTATTTGCACTGTATTACTTGCACTACACTTGTATGTAACATGTAGTTTTTCCTGTTGTATTTTAATGCAGCTGTAAAGCGCCACGGAGATGTTGGCGCTATATAAATCCATAATATAATAATAATAATAATAATTAAAGGGATTGGAGACCTAATAACATAATCTAAAGATTCATACACACAAAACGCCATTCATCACTCAAAGTTTGAGTTCGCATAAATAGTTTTACACTGATTGTTGCCTCCAGGGGGCGTTTTTGAAATCTACTAAACCTGGTTTGCAGAATGGGATCTTTAAACGACACATTTCGGCAGAACTGCACACAAAGTTGAAAGGACACGCTCACAACAATCTATTGGAATATCAGGATTTGTTACCGATTTGTATATGTAACCGAAGTAAAGGGTAAATGAATATTCACCTTCATAGGAGGTTTGACCCCTGATGTGTCTCAGACTTAATGTAAAGTCTAAGAAATGCACTGAGCATGCCTGAGTCAGTGGCTAGGGTAGTAGGAGGAGTTATAAATGACTGAACATCTCCCAGGTTAGGAATTGGCGAGGATATGTTGTTGGGTTTATAAACAGATAAAAATGTGTCTTGGCTTCTCCTTTAAGTTGATTCTAAACATAGTACAGACAATATAATTTATTACACATCTTTCTACGAGAATGAGCCCCCCTCCACGTGAAGGGCTTTGTCTGCTCGGTCGTTAGCACATTGGCACAACTTCATTATTTGTCTGATTCCCTCATCAGCAACATCTTTGATACCTGATGTTTTTTCACTCTGATTCCCCAACAAGGTCAATCTGTCGCCAGCACTGCAGCGAGTTGCTGAAAATTCCTTTAAACTTGGCAGTTGTGGGGCTGGAAAATATTCGCTTTAAGCTTTACTGCCAAATTGATAATTCTTCCCTTTTTATTGTTGCCTTTAGTTGATAAATAAATACAGTAAATACATTCCTGGAGCCAAGACATGTACAATGTACACCAGACAGATAGAGGCAATATGTCTTACCATATGTTTACTAATATCCACTACCCCAATGGCTCAAATTGTTGCCCTTGTGCCTTTATAACTGCCCACACATATAATGCAAGCACAGCACCGTCAGTATGTACCTTTAAATCTTCAGACATCCTATGAGCACAATATTGGTTTCAATAGAACAAGCTTTATGTAGTTATAAACACCAACAGCCCATCATATGTGAAGATATTCAAATTGAATGGTATATAGGGGACGGCACTGTTGGGTTGTTGGTAGAAGGTGATCAGGGAAAATGTATTCATTCAGCTAAAGATGCGAACATGTAATTGTAAGCGCTACGAAGGTGTTGGCGCTATATAAATTCACATATAATAATAATAATAATATAATATAATAATAAAAGCTAAATAAATTGTGACTACTAATTATTTGCATTATATGCTAAAACCATATACTGGTATACTTTACTGAAAACAATATGGCAACCCCCACTATAGAGACTAATATCGCAGCCCAGAAATAATCTAACACTGGCCATACACTTCAAACATACCTCTCAAAAGGAATCGCAGCAGATAAAGCTGAGTACCACTCATGTATTATAAGGGATAATGTATTTCCTACTGTAAATTATAAGGATTTTAAAAGTCACTGAGGAGTTCTGTGTCTATATAAAGGTACAAGGACACAGACTGAGTTATACAGGGAACTCTGGGTACCACTCATGTATTATAAGGGATAATGTATTTCCTACTGTAAATTATAAGGATTTTAAAGTCACTGAGGAGTTCTGTGTCTATATAAAGGTACAAGGACACAGACTGAGTTATACAGGAACTCTGGGTACACTCTTGTATTATAAGGGATAATGTATCCCTACTAGTAATTATAAGGATATTGGAGCCACTGATGAGTTCTGTGTCTATATAAAGGTACAGGACACAGACTAGTTTATACAGGGAACTCTGGGTACCACTCATGTATTATAAGGATAATGTATCCCCTACTGTAATTATAAGGATATTAGAGTCACCTGAGGAGTTCTGTGTCTATATAAAGGTACAAGGACACAGACTGATTTATACGGTAACTCTGGTTACCACCCATGTATTATAAGGGATAATGTATCCCTACTGTAAATTATAAGGATATTAGAAGTCACTGAGGAGTTCTGTGTCTATATAAAGGTACGGACGGACAGACTGAGTTATACAGGGAACTCTGGGTACCACTCATGTATTAAAGGGATAATGTATCCCCTACTGTAAATTATAAGGATATTAAAAGTCACTGAGGAGTTCTGTGTCTAATTAAGTACAAGGACCAACTGATGTTATACAGGGAACTCTGGGTACCACTCATGTATTATAAGGGATAATTGTATCCCCTACTGTAAATTATAAGGATATTAGAAGTCACTGAGGAGTTCTGTGTCTATATAAAGGACAAGACACAGACTGAGTTATACAGGGACCTCTGGGTACCACTCATGTATTATAAGGGATAATGTATCCCCTACTGTAATTATAAGGATATTAGAAGTCACTGAGGAGTTTTGTGTCTATATACAGGTACAAGGACACAGACTGAGTTATACAGGAACTCTTGGGTACCACTCATGTATTATAGGGATAATGTATCCCCTACTGTAAATTATAAGGAATTAGAAGTCACTGAGGAGTTCTGTGTCTATACAAAGGTACAGGACACAGACTGAGTTTATACAGGGAATTCCTGGGTACCGGCGTCGTTTATTAAAGGATAATGTATCCCCTTCATAAATTATAAGGATATTAGAAGTCACTGAAGTCTGTTGTCTATATAAAGGTACAAGGACACAGACTGAGTTATACAGGGAACTCTGGGTACCACTCATGTATTATAAGGGATAATGTATCCCCTACTGTAAATTATAAGGATATTAGAAGTCACACGCCTCTGGGCGTTCCTATAACACCTCTTAGCCACTATCTAATCACCCCCTTAACACTTGGCTGTGATATGCTAATTGGGATTTTCCAGGGTACATAATTGCCACAGTTTCTGTAAAGAGTCATTCTGATTGAAAAGCCAGTCGGATGACTAGCGAAACGTCTTCAAGAACTAAACTTCAAGTCCAGTTGATCTAATTGAATACAACAGATATACCATGGCCTGGATGAATGAGAACCTTCACAAGCTCACTGAGGAGTTCTGTGTCTATATAAAGGTACAAGGACACAGACTGAGTTATACAGGGAACTCTGGGTACCACTCATGTATTATAGGGATAATGTATCCCCTACTGTAAATTATAAGAGATATTATTAAGTCACCGAGGAGTTCTGTGTCTATATAAAGGTACAAGGACACAGACTGAGTTATACAGGGAACTCTGGGTACCACTCATGTATCATAAGGGATAATGTATCCCCTACTGTAAATTATAAGGATATTAGAAGTCACTGAGGAGTTCTGTGTCCATATAAGGTACAAGGACACAGACTGAGTTTAATAGGGACTCTGGGTACCACTCATGTATTATACAGGATAATGTATCCCTACTGTAAATTATAAGGATATTAGAAGTCACTGAGAGTTCTGTGTCTATATAAAGGTACAAGGACACAGACTGAGTTATACAGGGAACTCTGGGTACCACTCATGTATTATAAGGGATAATGTATCCCCTACTTTAAATTATAAGGGTATTAGAAGTCACTGAGGAGTTCTGTGTCTATATAAAGGTACAAGGACACAGACTGAGTTTCAGGGAACTCTGGGTACCACTCATGTATTATAAGGGATAATGTATCCCCTACTAGTGAAATTATAGGATATTAGACAGTCACTGAGGAGTTTCTGTGTCTATATAAGGTACAATGACACAGACTGAGTTATACAGGGAACTCTGGGTACCACTCATGTATTAATAGAGGGATAAGTATCCCCTACTGTAAATTATAAGGATATTAGAAGTCACTGAGGAGTTCTGTGTCCATATAAAGGTACAAGGACACAGACTGAGTATACAGGGAACTCTGGGTACCACTCATGTATTATAAGGGATAATGTATCCCCCTACTGTAAATTATAAGGATATTAGAAGTCACACGCCTCTGGGCGTTCCTATAACACCTCTTAGCCACTATCTAATCACCCCCTTAACACTTGGCTGTGATATGCTAATTGGGATTTTCCAGGGTACATAATTGCCACAGTTTCTTGTAAAAGTCATTCTGAATTGAGAAAGCCAGTCGGATGACTAGCGAAACGTCTTCAAGAACTAAACTTCAAGTCCAGTTGATCTAATTGAATACAATCATATACCATGGCCTGGATGAATGAGAACCTTCACAAGCTCACTGAGGAGTTCTGTTCTATATAAGGGTACAAGGACACAGACTGAGTTATACAGGGAACTCTGGGTACCACTCATGTATTATAAGGGATAATGTATCCCCTACTGTAAATTATAAGGATATATTAGAATTCACCGAGGATTTCTGTGTCTATATAAAGGTACAAGGACACAGACTGAGTTATAACAGGGAACTCTGGGTACCACTCATGTATCATAAGGGATAATGTATCCCCTACTGTAAATTATAAGGATATTAGAAGTCACTGAGGAGTTCTGTGTCCATATAAGGTACAAGGACACAGACTGAGTTATACAGGGAACTCTGGGTACCACTCATGTATTATACAGATACAGATGAATATCCCCTACTTTAAATTATAAGGATATTAGAAGTCACTGAGGAGTTCTGTGTCTATATAAAGGTACAAAGGACACAGACTGAGTTTATACAGGGAACTCTGGGTACCACTCATGTATTATAAGGGATAATGTATCCCCTACTTTAAATTAATAAGGGTATTAGAAGTCACTGAGGAGTTCTGTGTCATATAAAGGTACAAGGACACAGACTGAGTTATACAGGGAACTCTGGGTACCACTCATGTATTATAAGGGATAATGGTACCCCTACTGTAAATTATAAGATATTGAAGTCACTGAGGAGTTCTGTGTCTATATAAAGGTAAATGCACAGACTGAGTTATACAGGGAACTCTGGGTACCACTCATGTATTATAAGGGATAATGTATCCCCTACTGTAAATTATAAGGATATTAGAAGTCACTGAGGAGTTTCTGTGTCCATATAAAGGTACAAGGACACAGACTGAGTTTAACAGGGAACTCTGGTACCACTCATGTATTATAAGGGATATGTATCCCCTCTCTGTAAATTATAAGATAGTAGAAAGTCACTGGGAGTTCTTGTCTATATAAAGGTACAAGGACACAGACTGGTTTATACAGGGAACTCTGGGTACCACTCATGTATTATATAAGGGATATGTATCCCCTACTGTAAATTATAAGGATATTAGAAGTCACTGAGGAGTTCTGGTGTCTATATAAAGGTACAAAGGACCAGACTGAGTTATACAGGGAACTCTGGGTACCACTCTGTATTATAAGGGATAATGTATCCCCTACTGTAATTATAAGGATATTAGAAGTCACTGAGGAGTTCTGTGTCTATATAAAGGTACAACGACACAGACTGAGTTATACAGGGAACTCTGGGTACCACTCATGTATTATAAGGGATAATGTATCCCCTACTGTAAATTATAAGGATATTAGAAGTCACTGAGGAGTTCTGTGTCTATATAAAGGTACAAGGACACAGACTGAGTTATACAGGGAACTCTGGGTACCACTCATGTATTATAACGGATAATGTATCCCCTACTGTAAATTATAAGGATATTAGAAGTCACTGAGGAGTTCTGTGTCCATATAAAGGTAAAGGACACAGACTGAGTTATACAGGGAACTCTGGGTACCACTCATGTATTATAGGGATAGATCCCCTACTGTAAATATAAGTCATATTAGAAGTCACTGAGGAGTGCTGGTGTCTATATAAAGGTCAATGGACACAAGACTGAGTATACAGGGAACTCTGGGTACCACTCATGTATTATAGGAGGGTAATCCCCTACTGTAAATTATAAGGTATTAGAAGTCACTGAGGAGTTCTGTGTCTATATAAGGTACAAGGACACAGACTGAGTTATACAGGGAACTCTGGGTACCACTCATGTATTATAAGGATATATGTATCCCCTACTGTAATTATAAGGATATTAGAAGTCACTGAGGAGTTTCTGTGTCTATATAAAGGTACAAGGACACAGACTGAGTTATACAGGGAACTCTGGGTTCCACTCTGATATTATAGGGATAATGTATCCCCTACTGTAAATTATAAGGATATTAGAAGTCACTGAGGAGTTCTGTGTCCATATAAAGGTACAAGGACACAGACTGAGTTATACAGGGACTCTGGGTCCAACTCATGTATTATAGAGGGATAATGTCCCCTCTGTAAATTATAAGGATTTAAGAAGTCACTGAGGAGTGCTATTGTCTATATACAGGTACAAGGACACAGACTGATTATACGGGAACTCTGGTACCACTCATGTATTTAAAGGTTAATGTATCCCTACTGTAAATTATAAGGATATTAGAAAGTCACTGAGGAGTTCTGTGTCTATATAAAGGTACAAGGACACAGACTGAGTTATACAGGAACTCTGGGTACCACTCATGTATTATAAGGGATAATGTATCCCCTACTGTAAATTATAAGGATATTAGAAGTCACTGAGGAGTGCTGTGTCTATATAAAGGTACAAGGACACAGACTGAGTTAATACAGGGAACTCTGGGTACCACTCATGTATTATAAGGATAATGTATCCCCATGTAAATTATAAGGATATTAGAAGTCACTGAGGAGTTCTGTGTCCATATAAAGGTACAAGACACAAACTGAGTTATACAGGGAACTCTGGGTACCACTCATTGATATTATAAGGATATGTATCCCCTACTTAAATTATAGAGATATAGAATCACTGAGAGTTCTGTATCTATTAAAGGTACAAGGGCACAGACTGAGTTATACAGGGACTCTGGGTACCACTCATGTATTATAAGGATAAGGTATCCCCTACTCGTAAATTATAAGGAATTAGAAGTCACTGAGGAGTTCTGTGTCCATATAAAGGTACAGACACAGACTGATTTATACAGGGAACTCTGGGTACCACTCATGTATTATAAGGGTAATGTTCCCCTACTGTAAATTAATAAGGATATTAGAAGTCACTGAGGAGTTCTGTATCTATATAAAGGTACAAGAGCACAGACTGAGTTATACAGGGAACTCTGGGTACCACTCATGTATTATAAGGGCGATAATGTATCCCCTACTGACTATATAAGGATATTAGAAGTCACTGAGGAGTTGCTGTCCATACAGGTACAAGGACACAGACTGAGTTATACAGGGAACTCTGGGTACACTCATGTATTATAAGGGTAATGTATCCCCTACTGTAATTATAATGGATATTAGAAGTCACTGAGGATTCTGTATCTATATAAAGGTACAAGAGCACAAACTGAGTTATACAGGTGAACTCTGGGTACCACTCATGTATTATAGGGATAATGTATCCCCTCACTGTAAATTATAAGGTTAAGAGTCACTGGGATTCGGTGTCCATATAAAGGTACAAGGACACAGACTGAGTTATACAGGGAACTCTGGGTACCACTCATGTATTATAAGGATAATGTATCCCCTACTGTAATTAATGTAAATAATGGCTTACAACAATTGCAAAAACATTTTATTTGAAAGATTAAAGGGATCCCCACTAAAAATTGTACTTACCACCCTTTCACGTTATTGAAGAAACGTTAGGTAAAGGAACACGCGTGTACAGTGTAAGGGAGCGTGGATATAGTCGGCACCTTTTAGAGACAAGCGTGGATGAGCGCGATGGAAGGTAATTGTCTGCTGCGCTCCTGTTGGATTAACTAAGAACTGGGGTAAGTTGGACATTACTTCCCCCTCTTCAATTTAGTTGAAAGGGTAAGTACAACTTTAAGTGGCAATACCCTTTACCACCATTGACCAATAAATTTGACCACACACACACACACACTCTCTCTCTCTCTCTCTCTCCTCTATCTGCGCGTTGATGCTTCTGACCATTGGATTTATAAATTGCCAAGTGGTTAGAAGAGCCCTCTCATCCAGGTTCATTGTTAATCTTCTACAAGGAGGGTTTGCATCCTCTTTAAACGAGGAAGGGGGCTTTACGCTGTCGTTTTATTTAACAGTCGGTATAATTATTAATCAAAGAATTCGCATGCCTCTATCCCCCCGCGTTATTGTGAGACTTGAGCATAAAGCATTACAAATATCACGGCATCTTTTCTTCCCTGCAATCAGACCATGAGAGCAACAAGGGAGGATTAAGGAGAGATTCTCGAGAGTCCCATTTGTACCTGTCTACCATCTCGTGCCAACACTTAATGATCCTTCATAAACTGTTGCGCAAATATCGACCATGGTTACTTTAATACGCTTCATGTAACCAAATGCGATTTGTAATCACAAAAAATCAATTCTTAGGACCGGGTTATGTGAGGGTCCAATGTTATGAGATTAATTCCTTCTGTGGTTATGTAGTTTACACTATGAACCTTAGTACCCTGATACATTCAAAACAAAACCCTGGAACCTATTCATTTGTAATGGATTTATGGACCGTTACACAATCGTAATTTAGTATGATAAATATATTTAGACAAATTTCTTCTTAGTGAATTTGCACTCTATGATGCAGTGGAATCTAACTAAATAATTGTATACTTTTACGATTGAGGTTTGGAGCAGGAAGGAATCCCCCTGCCTTTTTTTTTTGTACTGGTTTTTTTGTCTTCCGTCTAGATCACATCGTTGAGGTAGGGTAAAACAGGTTGAACTTGATTGTGTGTGTCTTTATTCAACCTCCAATACTATGTTACTATGTAACTGGCTAGTTATACAGACATGATGGGTTAGGGTTGTACTAGAAGGTTTGGACTAATGGACGTATGGGACTTTATTACCACCTAATACTATGTTACTATTAATGTATACAGCATTATGGGTAGGGTATAAAGTTGGACTAGAATGACGTATGTCATTATACAACTCCATACTATGTTACTATGTAACTGTTTATAAAGACATTATGGGTAGGGATATAAAGGTCTGGAACTATATGGAATGTATGTCTTTTATACAACCTCAATACTCTTAGTTACTATGTAAACTGTATACCAGACATTATGGGTAGGGTATAAAGGTTGACTAGATGGACGTATGTCTTTATACAACCTCGATACTATGTTACTATGTAACTGTTATAGGGACAACTATGGGTAGGGGTATAAAGGTGGACTAGATGGACGTATTTCTTTATATCCAACTCCAATACTATTTACTATGTACTGTTAAACAGACATTATGGGTAGGGTATAAGGTTGGACGTATTACGTATGTCCTTTATACAACCTCCAATAGCTATGTTCTATGTAACTGTTATGACAACATTATGGGGTAGGGATATAAGGTTGGACTAGATGGACGTATGTCTTTATATAACCTCCATACTATGTTACTATGTAACTTATACAGACATATGGGTGTAGGGTATAAAGTTGACTAGAGGACGTGATGTCTTTTATACAACCTCCAATAACTATTGTACTATGTACTGGTTATACAGACATTATGGGTAGGGTATAAAGTTGTGGACTAGATGGACGTTATGTCTTTATTCAACCTCAATACTATGTTACTATGTAAACTGTTTATACAGACATTATGGGTAGGGGTAAAAAGGTTGGACTAGATGGACGTATGTCTTATACAACCATCCAATACTGTTTTGACTGGATTTAATTTATACAGACATTATGGGTAGGTATAAAGGTTGGCTAGATGGACGTAGTCTTTATACAACCTCCAATTTACTCTAAGTTAACTATGTAACTGTTATATACATCGTTATGAATGGTAGGGTATAAAGGTTGGACTAGATGGATGTATGTCTTTATTCAACCTCCAATACTATGTTACTATGTAACTGTTATACAGACATATGGGTGGGTAGAAAGGTGGATAGGACTTGGACGTATGTCTTTATACACCTCCAATACTATGTTACTATGTAACTGTTAAGCATCATTAGGTAGGGTATAAAAGGTTGGACTAGACGGACGTATGGTCTTATACAACCTCCATACTATGTTACTATGTAACTGTTATACAGACATTATGGGTAGGGTATAAAGGTGGACTAGATGGACGTAAGTTTCTTATCAACCTCCAATTACTATGTGCTATGTAACGTGTTATACAGACATTATGGGTAGGGTATAAAGGGTTGACTAGATGGCTTGTCTTTATCACCTCCAATACATGTTACTATGTAAATGTTATAACGACATTATGGGTAGGGTAAAGGTTGGACTAGATGGCGTATGTCTTTATCAACCTCCAATCTATGTTACTATTAACTGTTATACAGACATTATGGGTAGGGTATAAAGGTTGGATAGATGGACGTATGTCTTTATACAACCTCCAAACTATGTTACTAGTAACGTTATCAGACATTATGGGTAGGGATAAACTGTGTACAGATGGGACTATGTCTTTTACAACCTCCAATACTATGTTACTATGTAAACTGTTATACAGACATTATGGGTAGGGTAAAAGGTTGGACTAGATGGACGTATGCTTTATACAACCTGCCAATGCTATGTTACTATGTAACTGTATACAGACATTATGGGTAGGGAATAAGGTTGGACTAGATGGACGTATGTCTTTATACAACCTGCCAATGCATGTTACTATTAACTGTTATACAGACATTATGGGTAGGGTTGTAAAAGGTGGACTAGATGGAGTATGTCTTATTATCAACTCCGAATACTAATTGTTACTAATGATAACGGTTATCAGACATTATGGAGTAGGGATAAAGTTGGACTAGATGACGTATGTCTTTTATACAACCTCCAATGCATGTATTACTTATGGTAACGTGTTGATGCAGACATATGGGTTAAGGGTATAAGGTGGATAGACGGAAGTATTTTTTATACACCTCCAATACTAAGGTGTACTTATACCCGTTATGCAGACTAGGGTAAGTATAAGGTGTGAACTAGATGGTTACGTACTTATGCTTTATGGACAAACCTCCCCATTACTATGTTACTATGTAACTGTATCACAGTACATTATGGTGCGTATCAAGTGTGGACTAAGTGGACGTTGTCTTTATACAACCTCCAATGACTATGGTACGTATGTAACTGTTATAAGCACATTAGTGGGTAGTGTATAAAGTTGGACTAGATGGGACGTATGTCTTGATACAACCTCCCAATACTAGTGAGTCTAATGTAACTGTTCACAGGACTTATGGGTAGGGGTCGAGCAGGTTGGACTAGATGGACGTATGTCTTTATACAACCTCCAAGACTTATGTACATTTAACGGTTATACAGACCATTATGGGTAGTATAAAGGTTGAATAGAGCGGACGTAATGTCTCTTATACAGCCCCAATACTATGTTACATGTAACTTGTTAGACAGCCATTATGGGTAGGTAGTAGAAGGTTGGACTAGATGGACGTATGTCTTTAGTACAAACCCAATACTATGTTACTTATTGTAACTGTTTAACAGACGATTATGGGCGTGTGTATAAAGGTTGGACTAATGGACGTATTCTTTATACAACTCATACTAGTTACGTATGCTAACTGTTAAACAGACATTGATGGGTAGGGTATAAAGGTTGGACTCAGATGGACGGTATGTCTTTATACACAACCTCAATATATGTTACTATGTTAACGGTTATACAGACAGTATGGGTGAGGTATAAAGGTGTGACTAGATGGACGTATGTCTTTATACAGCCAAACAAACCAATACTATGTGTTTACTATGTACTGT
>JAACNH010001658.1:0-35612 GCA_019447015.1 Hymenochirus boettgeri | reverse complement strand
AAGGGGTTGCATCCTCTTTAAACGAGGAAGGGGCTTTACGCTGTCGTCTTTATATTTACAGTCGGTATAATTATCTAATCAGAATTCGCATGACTCTATCCCCCCGCGTGATTGTGAAGACGTGAGCATAAAGCATTACAAGGATCACGGCATCTTCTTCTGCAATCAGACCAGAGAGAGCACAGAGGGAGGGAATTAAGGAGAGATCTCAGATGTCCCATTTGTACCTGTCTACCATCTCGCTGCCAACATTAATGGATCCATTCAATTAACTTCTGCAAAATATACGACATGGTTACTTTAATACCTTCATGTAGCAATGCAGATTTGTAATTCACAAAAAATCATATTCTTATGGACCGGGTTATTGTGAGGGTCCAAATGTTATGATATTAATTCATTCTGTGGTTATGTAGTTTACACTATGAACCTTAGTACCTGATCATTCATAAACAAAACCCTGGAACCTATTAATTGTAATGATTAGGACGTACCAACTGTAATTTATATGTAATATATTACACACTTTCTCCTTAGTGATATTTGCACTCTATGTGACAGTGGGATCAACTAAATATTGATACTTTACGATTGAGGTTTGGAGCAAGGAAGGAATCCCCCTCCTTTTTTTTTTTAGCTGGTTTATTTTTGTCTTCCTCTAGATCAACTGTTAGGTAGGGTAAAAAGGTTGAACTTGATGGATGTGTGTCTTTATTCAACCTCCAATACTATGTTACTATGTAACTGTTATACAGACATTATGGGTAGGGTATAAAGGTTGGACTAGATGGACGTATGTCTTTATACAACCTCCAATACTATGTTACTATGTAACTGTTATACAGACATTATGGTAGGGTATAAAGGTTGGACTAGATGACGTATGTCTTATACAACCTCCATACTATGTTACTATGTAACTGTATAAGCACATTATGGGTAGGTATAAAGTGGAACTAATGGATGTATGTCTTTATACAACCTCACATACTTGTTACTATGTACTGTATCCAGACATTATGGGTAGGTATAAAGGTTGACTAGATGGACGTATGTCTTTATACAACCTCCATACTATGTTACTATGTAACTGTTATAACAACTATGGGTAGGGTATAAAGGTGGGACTAGATGGAGCGTATTGTCTTTATAAACCTCCAATACTATGTTACTATGTAACTGTTAACAGACATTATGGGTAGGGTTATAAGGTTGCGCTAGATACGTATGTCTTTATACAACCTCCAATAGCTATGTTCTATGTAACTGTTTACAACATTATGGGTAGGGATAAGGTTGGACTAGATGGACGTATGTCTTTATAACCTCCAATACTATGTTACTATGTAACTGTTTATACAGACATTATGGGTAGGGTATAAAGGTTTGACTAGATGACTGATGTCTTTATACAACCTCCAATACTATGTTACTATGTACTGTTATACAGACATTATGGTAGGTTATAAAGGTTGGACTAGTGGACGTATGTCTTTATCAACCTCAATACTATGTTACTATGTAACTTTTATACAGACATTATGGTGTGGGGTAATAAAGGTTGGACTAGATGATGTATGTCTTATACAACCTCCAATACTGTTACTATGTAATGTTTATACAACATTATGGGTAGGGTAAAAAGGTTGGACTAGATGGACGTATGTCTTTATACAACCTCCAATACTAGTTACTATGTAACTGTTATAACAGTTATGGGTAGGGTATAAAGGTTGGACTAGATGGACGTATGTCTTTATCAACCTCCAATACTATGTTACTATGTAACTGTTTAAGACAGCTATGGGTAGGGTATAAAGGTTGGACTAGGACGTATGTCTTTATACACCCTCCAATACTGTTTACTATGTAACTGTTATAGCACATTATGGTAGGGTATAAAAGGTTGGACTAGACGGACGTGGTCTTTATCAACCTCCAATACTATGTTACTATGTAACTGTTATACAGACATTATGGGTAGGGTATAAAGGTTGGACTAGATGGACGTTATGTCTTTATCAACCTCCAATACTATGTTCCTATGTAACTGTTATACAGACATTATGGGTAGGGTATAAAGGTTGACTGATGGACTTTGTCTTTATCAACCTCCAATACATGTTACTATGTAACTGTTATACAGACATTATGGGTAGGGTAAAGGTTGACTAGTGGGTATGTCTTTATCAACCTCCAATCATATGTTACTATGTAACTGTTATACAGACATTATGGGTAGGGTATAAAGGTTGGATAATAGACGTATGTCTTATACAACCTCCAATACTATGTTCCTATGTAACTGTTATACAGACATTAGGGTAGGGATAAATGGTGACTAGATGGGACGTATGTCTTTTATCAACCTCCAATACTATGTTACTATGTAACTGTTTATACAGACATTATGGGTAGGGTAATAAGGTTGGACTAGATGGACGTATTTCTTTATACAACCTCCAATACTATGTTACTATTGTAACTGTTATACAGACATTATGGGTAGGGAATAAGGTTGGACTAGCTGGACGTATGTCTTTATACAACCTCCAATGACTATGTTACTATGTAACTGTTATACAGACATTATGGGTAGGATAAAGGTTGGACTAGATGGACGTATGTCTTTATACAACCTCCAAGCTATGTTACTATTACGGTTATCCAACATTATGGGTAGGGTATAAAGGTTGGACAGATGACGTATGTCTTTATACAACCCCAATCTATTATTACTATGTAACTGTTATCAGACATTATGTAGGGTATAAGAGTTGGACTAGAGGACGTATTTTCTTTATACAACCTCCAATACTATGTTACTATACGTTATCAGACAGTATGGGTAGGTATAAAGGTTGAACTAGATACGTATGCTTTATACAACCTCCATACTATGTTACTATGTAACTGTTAGACAGACATTATGGGTAGGTATGAAGTGGACTAGATGGACGTATGTCTTTATACAACCTCCAATACTATGTTACTATGTAACTGTTATACACATTATGGGTAGGTATAAAGGTTGGACTAGATGGACGTATGTCTTTATACAACCTCCAATACTATGTTACTATGTAACTGTTTACAGACTTATGGTAGGGTATAAGGTTGGACTAGATGGACGTATGTCTTTATAACCTCCAATACTATGTTACTTTAACTTTATACAGACATTATGGGTAGGGTATAAAGGTTGACTAGAGGGACGTATGTCTTTATACACCTCCAATACTATGTTACTATGTAACTTGTATACAGCCATTATGGGTAGGTATAAAGGTTGGACTAGATGGACGTATGTCTTTATACACCTCCAATACTATGTTACTATGTAACTTTTATACAGACATTATGGGTAGGTGATAAAGGTTGGACTAGATGGACGTATGTCTTTATACAACCTCCAATACTATGTTATATGTAACTGTTAACAGACATTATGGGTAAGGTTATAAAGGTTGGACTAGATGACGGTATTGTCTTTATACACACCCTCCAATACTATGTTACTATTTAACTTTTATACAGACATATGGGTAGGGTATAAAGGTTGACTAGATGGACGTATGTCTTTATACACCACCCAATACTATGTGTTACTATGTACTGTCTCCGTACTAGATACAATGTTACAATGAACTGAATGTGTTAGATCTGATCTCCTTGTTCTGCTGTAATCTGTAACACTGTATCTAGTACAGAGCCTGAACTTGGATACAATGTTACAAATGAACTAAATGTGTTAGATCTGCTCTCCTTGTTCTGCTGTAATCTGTAACATTGTATCTAGTACGGAGCCTGAACTTGTAATCTGTAACATTGTATCTAGTACGGAGCCTGAACTTGTAATCTGTAACATTGTATCTAGTACAGAGCCTGAACTTGTCATCTGTAACATTGTATCTAGTACAGAGCCTGAACTTGCATACAATGTTACAAATGAACTGAAGGTGAAGGAAGGAGGGAGGAGCATGAGCTCAGCTTATAGTATTGAGGAGAACAGTTCTAAAAGAGATGCCTATTCCTGCCTCTTTCTTCCTTCCATCCAACTCTCCAATTAGAGTGGGTGAGGAGTGAACAGTTCAATGGAGGAGACATGGAAAGCAGGCATGTACTCTGCTGGCACTGAAAGTGTTAATGGCAATACTCTGGGGAAAGTGCTGGTACTGAAGGGTTAATGGCAATACTCTGGGAAAGTGCTGGCACTGAAGGGTTTACTCTGCTGGCACTGAAAGTGTTAATGGCAATACTCTGGGGAAAGTTCTGGTACTGAAGGGTTAATGGCAATACTCTGGGAAAGTGCTGGCACTGAAGGTTTAATGGCAATACTCTGGGAAAGTGCTGGCACTGAAGGGTTAATGGCTATACTCTGGGAAAGTGCTGGCACTGAAGGGTTAATGGCTATACTCTGGGAACGTGCTGGCACTGAAGGGTTAATGGGAATACTCTGGGCAAAGTGCTGGCACTGAAGGGTTAATGGCTATACTCTGGGAAAGTGTTGGCACTGAAGGGTTAATGGCTATACTCTGGGAACGTGCTGGCACTGAAAGTGTTAATGGCAATACTCTGGGAAAGTGCTGGCACTGAAAGTGTTAATGGCAATACTCTTGGAATGTGCTGGCACTGAAAGTGTTAATGGCAATACTCTTGGAATGTGCTGGCACTGAAAGTGTTAATGGCTATACTCTGGGAAAGTGCTGGCACTGAAAGTGTTAATGGCAATACTCTGGGAAAGTAATGGCACTGAAAGTGTTAATGTCAATACTCTGGGAAAGTGCTGGCACTGAAAGTGTTATTGGCAATACTCTGGGAAAGTGCTGGCACTGAAAGTGTTAATGGCAATACTCTGGGAAAGTGCTAGCACTGAAAATGTTAATGGCAATACCCCGAGAAAGTGCTGGCACTGAAAGTGTTAATGGCAATACTCTGGGAAAGTGCTGGCACTGAAAATGTTAATGGCAATACTCTGGGAAAGTGCTGGCACTGAAAATGTTAATGGCAATACTCTGGGAAAGTGCTGGCACTGAAAGTGTTAATGTTAATGGCAATACTCTGGGAAAGTGCTGGCACTGAAGGGTTAATGGCAATACTCTGGGAAAGTGCTGGCACTGAAGGGTTAATGGCTCAGATGTCCCATTTGTACCTGTCTACCATCTCGCTGCCAACATTAATGGATCCATTCATTAACTGCTGCGCAAATATACACATGGTTACTTTAATACCTTCATGTAACAATGCAGATTTGTAATTCACAAAAAATCATATTCTTATGGCCGGTTTATGTGAGGGTCCAAGTTATGATATTAATTCATTCTGTGGTTATGTAGTTTACACTATGAACCTTAGTACCTGATCATTCATAACAAAACCCTGGAACCTATTAATTGTAATGATTAGGACGTACCAACTGTAATTTATATGTATATTACACACTTTCCTTTCTTAGTGATATTTGCACTCTATGTGACAGTGGGATCAACTAAATATTGATACTTTACGATTGAGGTTTGGAGCCAGAAGGAATCCCCCTCCTTTTTTTTTTAGGCTGGTTTATTTTTGTCTTCCTCTAGATCAACTTTTAGTAGGGTAAAAGGTTGAACTTGATGGATGTGTGTCTTTATTTCAACCTCCATACTATGTTACTATGTAACTGTTTTACAGACATTATGGGTAGGTATAAAGGTTGGACTAGATGGACGTATGTCTTTATTCAACCTCCAATACTATGTTACTATGTAACTGTTATACAGACATTATGGGTAGGGTATAAAAGGTTGGACTGGAGTGACGTATGTCTATATACAACCTCCAATACTATTTTACTATTAAACTGTTATACAGACATTATGGGTGGGGTATAAAGGGTTGGACTAGATTGGACGTATGTCTTTATATAACCTCCAATACTAGTTTACTATGTAACTGTTATACAGACATTATGGGTAGGGTATAAATGTTGGACTAGATGGACGTATGTCTTTATTCAACCTCCAATACTATGTTACTATGTTGTTATACAGACATATGGGTAGGTATAAAGGTTGGACTAGATGGTCCGTATGTCTTTATTCAACCTCCAATACTATGTTACTATGTACTGTTATACGACATTATGGGTAGGGTTTAAAGGTTGGACTGATGACGTATGTCTTTATACAACCTCCAATACTATGTTACTATTAGTACCTGTTAGACAGACATTATGGGTAGGGTATAAAGGTTGGACTAGATGGACGTATGTCTTTATATCACCTCCAATACTATGTTACTATGTAACTGTTATACAGACATTATGGGTAGGTATCAAGGTTGGACTAGATGGACGATGTCTTTATACAACCTCCAATACTATGTTACTATGTAACTGTTATACAGACATTATGGTAGGGTATAAGGTTGGACTAGATGGACGTATGTCTTTATTCAACCTCCAATACTATGTTACTATGTAACTGTTTACAGACATTATGGGTAGGGTATAAAGGTTGGACTAGATGGACGTATGTCTTATACACACCTCAATACTATGTTACTATTAACTGTTAACGCACATTATGGGTAGGGTATAAAGGTTGGACTAGATGGACGTATGTCTTTATCAACCTCCAATACTATGTTACTATGTAACTGTTATACAGACATTATGGGTAGGTAAAAAGGTTGGACTAGATTGACGTATGTCTTTATACAACCTCCAATACTGGTTACTTGTAACTGTTTATACAGACATTATGGGTAGGGTATAAGGTTGGACTAGACGACGTAGTCTTTTCCAACCTCCAATACTATGTTACTATGTAACTGTTATACAGACATTATGGGTAGGGTTAAGGTTGGACTAGATGGACGTATGTCTTTATACAACCTCCAATACTAGGTTACTATGTAACTGTTTATACAGACATTATGGGTAGGTGTATAATGTTGAACTAGATGATGTGTCTTTATTAACCTCCAATACTATGTTACTATGTAACTGTTATACCAGACATTATGGGTAGGGTATAAAGGTTGGACTAGATGGCTATGTCTTTATTCAACCTCCAATATACTATGTTACTATGTAACTGTTTACAGGCATTAGGGGTAGGTATAAAGGTTGGACTAGATGGACGTATGTCTATATACAACCTCCAATACTATGTTACTATGTAACTTTATACAGACATATGGGTAGGGTATAAAGGTCGGACTAGATGACGTATGTCTTTATCAACCTCCAATACTATGTTACTATGTAACTGTTATACAGACATTATGGGTAGGGTATAAAGGTGGACTAGATGGACGTATGTCTTTATAACAACCTCCAATACTATGTTTACTATGTAACTGTTATACAGACATTATGGGTAGGAAATAAAGGTTGGACTAGATGGACGTATGTCTTATACAACCTCCAATGCTATGTTACATTTCTGTTACAGACATTATGGGTAGGGTATAAAAGGTTGGACTAGATGGACGTATGTCTTTATACACCCTCCAAGACTATGTTACTATGTAACTGTTATACAGACATTATGGGTAGGGTATAAAGGTTGACTAGACGGACGTATGTCTTTATACAACCTCCAATGCTATGTTACTATGTAACTGTTATACAGACATTATGGTAGGGTATAAAGGTTTGACTAGATCGGACGTATGTCTTTAACAACCTCCAATACTATGTTACTATGTAACTGTTAAACAGACATTATGGGTAGAATAAAGGTCGGACTAGATGACGTATGTCTTTATACAACCTCCAATGCTATGTTACTATGTACCTGTATACAGACATATGGGAGGGTATAAAGGTTGGACTAGATGGACGTATGTCTTTATACAACCTCCAATGCTATGTTACTATGTAACTGTTTACAGACATTATGGGTAGGGTATAAAGGTTGGACTAGATGGACGTATGTCTTTATACAACCTCCATGCTATGTTACTATGTACTGTTTATACAGACATTATGGGTAGGGTATAAAGGTTGGACTAGATGGACATATGTCTTTATACAACCTCCAAAAGCTATGTTACTATGTAACTGTTTATCCAGACATTATGGGTAGGGTATAAAGGTTGGACTAGACGGACGTATGTCTTTATACAACCTCCAATCTATGTTACTATGTAACTGTTATACGCCATTATGGGTAGGGTATAAGTTGGACTAGACGGACGTATGTCTTTATACAACCTCCAATACTATGTTACTATGTAACTGTTATACAGACATTATGGGTAGGGTATAAAGGTTGACTAGATGGACGTAAGTCTTTATACAACCTCCAATATTATGTTACTATGTAACTGTTATACAGACATTATGGGTAGGATATAAAGTTGGACTAGACGGACGTATGTCTTTATACAACCTCCAATACTATGTTACTATGTAACCTGTTATACAGACATTATGGTAGGGTATAAGGTTTGAACTAGATGGACGTATGTCTTTATACAACCTCCAATACTATGTTACTATGTAACTGTTATACAGACATTATGGGTAGGGTATTAAGGTTGGACTAGATGGACGTATGTCTTTATACAACCTCCAATACTATGTTACTATGTAACGTTTATACAGACATTATGGGTAGGGTATAAAGGTTGGACTAGATGGACGTATGTCTTTATACAACCCCAATACTATGTTACTTGTAACTGTTTAACAGACATTATGGGTAGGGTAAAAGGTTGGACTAGATGGACGTATGTCTTTATCAACCTCCAATGCTATGTTACTATGTAACTGTTATACAGACATTATGGGTAGGTATAAAGGTTGGACTAGATGGACGTATGTCTTTATACAACCTCCAATACTATGTTACTATGTAACTGTTATACAGACATTATGGTAGGGTGTAAAGGTTGGACTAGATGACGTATGTCTTTATACAACCTCCAATACTATGTTACTATGTAACTGTTATACAGACATTATGGGTAGGGTATAAAGGTGGGACTAGATGGACGTATTTCTTTATACAACTCCAATACTATGTTCTATGTAACTGTTAGAACAGACATATGGGTAGGGTATAAGGTTGGACTAGACGGAAGTATGTCTTTATACAACCTCCAATACTATGTACTATATACCGTTATGCAGACATTATGGGTAGGTATAAAGGTTACTAGATGGACGTATGTCTTTATCAAACCTCCAATACTATGTTACTATGTAACTGTTATACAGACACTTAGGGGTAGCGTATAAGGTTGGACTAGATGGCCGTATGTCTTTATACAACCTCCAATACTATGTACTATGTAACTGTTATACAGACATTATGGGTAGGGTATAAAGGTTGGACTAGATGGACGTATGTCTTTATACAACCTCCAATACTATGTTACTATGTAACTGTTATACAGACATTGGGTAGGGTATAAAGGTTGACTAGATGGACGTATGTCTTTATACAACCTCCAATACTATGTTACTATGTAACTGTACAGACATTATGGGTAAGGTATAAAGGTTGAACTGATGGACGTATGTCTTTATACAGCCTCCAATACTATGTTACATTTAACTGTTAGAAGACATTATGGGTAGGGTATAAAGGTTGGACTAGATGGACGTATGTCTTTATACAACCTCCAATACTATGTTACTATGTAACTGTTATACAGACATTATGGGTAGGGTATAAAGGTTGGCTAATGGACGTTCCTTCTTATATAACCTCCAATACTATGTTACTATTAACTGTTAAGACAGACATTAGGGTAGGGTATAAAGGTTGGACTAGATGGACGTATGTCTTTATACAACCCCAATACTATGTTACTATGTAACTGTTATACAGACATTATGGGTAGGGTATAAAGGTTGGACTAGATGGGCGTATGTCTTTATATAACCTCAAGTACATTTTTCCCAATGTTTTTTTCTGCAGGTTTCGTTCAAGAGAGACGGAGAATTAATTGAAGTTGTTCCTGTGCTGGAACCTCCGCAGCTGCAGAGGGCGGACTTCTGGGTAATCGGGCCTCGAAGAACCTTCACCGAACCCGGATGATACTAAGATGCAAAAATCACTTTCACTGTTGGACACGAGGAGGGGACTGAGTCCTTTCACCAAAACCCTTACAGAGTCCGTATGGCTAACCAAGGACCCATTCCACCCAGTGACTGAGGTCATTCCAGAGACTGTAGTCAGCCTGGAGTTCCCCCGATGGGTCCATAGCACAGATCCTGCATATTTCTTCCACCAAATGCATCTTCCTATGAGCGATGGAAACCGTTGAGGTCCGGGCAATGCTCACCTGGACCCTAAACCCCACAGTGACAATGAGGCTCTGTTTAGCTGTGAGGTGAAGCAGCCAGCGCTCTCATGCCTATGCAGTCGGAGGTCACGTTAGGTAAGAGACAGTGATCCGAGAGGCCACTAACCATCACAGGGGCTTTGTAATGTTTATTTAAAGAGAGATAAAAACATTTGCTTCACTGTATATAGCATCACCAACACAAAGTGATACAAAGTATTAGACTGCTTCTCCCTATACTGAGCATGCCTGAGACAGTTGTTTGGAAAGGGGAGAGCTAGAATCAACTAAGGCACGACCAAAGTATCCCTGGTTTGGAACTACTTAGAAAAGTTAGGTTGTTCTCCTTAGCATCTCCCTGTCAGCTTTAACTTGCTGTGTTTGAACTGATCTCATTGTTCTGCTGTAATTGTAACATTCAGGGTATTCAATAAAAGTTAAAAAGGGTGAATATTGTGCCCCCACCAATCCGATTTTAGCTTTCAAATGTTAAATAATATCTGATTGGTTGAGGCCAATTAGCACCATTTTAAATGATAAGAACTTTTATTGAATAACCCTGATTGTATCTAGTACAGAGCCTGAACTTGTAATCTGTAACGTTGTATCTAGTACAGAGCCTGAACTTGTAATCTGTAACGTTGATCTAGTACAGAGCCTGAACTTGTTCTGTAACGTTGTATCTAGTACAGAGCCTGAACTTTAATCTGTAATGTATCTAGTACAGAGCCTGAACTTGTAATCTGTAACGTTGTATCTAGTACAGAGCCTGAATTGTAATCTGTAACGTTGTATCTAGTACAGACCTGAACTTGTAATCTGTACGTTGTATCTAGTACAGAGCCTGAACTTGTAATCTGTAACGTTGTATCTAGTACAGAGCCTGAACTTGTAATCTGTAACGTTGTATCTAGTACAGAGCCTGAACTTGTAATCGTAACGTTGTATCTAGTACAGAGCCTGAACTTGTAATCTGTAACGTTGTATCTAGTACAGAGCCTGAACTTGTAATCTGTAACGTTGTATCTAGTACAGAGCCTGAACTTGTAATCTGTAACGTTGTATCTAGTACAGAGCCTGAACTTGTAATCTGTAACATTGTATCTAGTACAGAGCCTGAACTTGTAATCTGGTAACGTTGTAATCTAGTACAGGCCTGAACTTGTAATCTGTAACGTTGTTCTAGTACAGAGCCTGAACTTGTAATCGCGTAAGTGTGTATCTAGTACAGAGCCTGAACTTGTAATCCGTACTTGATTCTAGTACAGAGCCTGAACTTGTAATCCGTACCTTGTATCATACAGAGCCTGAACTTGATCGGTAAGTTGATCTAGTACAGAGCCTGAACTTGTAATCTGTAACGTTGTATCTAGTACAGAGCCTGAACTTGTAATCTGTAACATTGTATCTAGTACAGAGCCTGAACTTGGATACAATGTTACAATGAACTGAATGTGTTAGATCTGATCTCCTTGTTCTGCGTAATCTGTAACATTGTATCTAGTACGGAGCCTGAACTTGTAATCTGTAACATTGTATCTAGTACGGAGCCTGAACTTGTAATCTGTAACATTGTATCTAGTACAGATCCTGAACTTGTAATCTGTAACACTGTATCTAGTACAGAGCCTGAACTTGGATACAATGTTACAATGAACTGAATGTGTTAGATCTGCTCTCTTGTTCTGCTGTAATCTGTAACATTGTTCTGTACGGAGCCTGAACTGTAATCTGTAACATTGGTCTAGATACGGAGCCTGAACTTGTAATCTGTAACATTGTATCTAGTACAAGGCCTGAACTTGTCATCTGTAACATTGTATCTAGTACAGAGCCTGAATTTGTAATCTGTAACATTGTATCTAGTACAGAGCCTGAACTTGTAATCTGTACATGTATCTAGTACAGTAGCCTGAACTGCTACAATGTTACAATGAACTGAAGGTGAAGGAAGGAGGGGACATGAGCCAGCTTTAGTATTAGGAGAACAGTTCTAAAGAGATGCCTATTCCTGCCTCTTTCTTCCTTCCATCCAACTCCCAATTAGAGTGGGTGAGGATGAACAGTTCAATGGAGGAGACATGGAAAGCAGGCATGTATATCATGTCAATGCTGGCAGCTAAAGAGTTAAAGGTAATACTCACTCTGCTGGACTGAAAGTGTTAATGGCAATCTCTGGGGAAAGTTCTGGTACTGAAGGTTAATGGCAATTACTCTGGGAAAGTGCTGGCACTGAAGGTTTAGGCAATACTCTGGAAAGTGCTGGCACTGAAGGGTTAATGGCTATACTCTGGGAAAGTGCTGGCCTGAAGGTTTATGGCTATACTCTGGGAACGTGCTGGCACTGAAGGGTTAATGGGAATACTCTGGGCAAAGTTGCTGGCACTGAAGGGTTAATGGCTATACTCTGGGAAATTGTTGGCACTGAAGGGTTAATGGCTATACTCTGGGAACGTGCTGGCACTGAAGGTTAATGGGAATACTCCTGGGCAAGTGCTGGCACTGAAGGTTAATGGCTATACTCTGGGAAAGTGCTGGCACTGAAGGGTTAATGGCTATACTCTGGAATGTGCCGGCACTGAAGGGTTTAATGGCTATACTCTGGAAAGTGCTGGCACTAGGGTTAATGGCAATACTCTGGGAAAGTGCTGGCACTGAAGGGTTAATGGCTATACTCTGGGAAAGTGCTGGCACTGAAGGGTTAATGCTATACTCTGGAACGTCTGGCACTGAAGGGTTAATGGGAACTCTGGGCAAAGTGCTGTACTGAAGGGGTAATGGCAATCACTGGGAAATGCTGGCACTGAAGGGTTAATGGCTATATCTGGGAACGTGCTGGCACTGAAGGTGAATGGCTATACTCTGGGAACGTGCTGGCACTGAAGGGTAATGGAAATACTCTGGAAAGTGCTGGTACTGAAGGGTATTGGCAATACTTCTGGGAAAGTGCTTGGCACTGAAGGGTTATGGCATACTCTGGGAAATTGCTGGCACTGGAAAGTTTAATGGCTATACTCATGGGAAAGTGCTGGCACTGAAAGTGTTAATGGCTATACTCTGGCAATATCAATACTCTGGGAAGGATGCTGGCAACTGAAATGATTAGTAAGGAAGTCTTGCTGGCATTGAAGGTTAATGGTAAATCTGCTCGCACTCTGAAAGTGTTAATGCCAATCTCTTGATGGGCTAGGCCCACACTACTGCTAGAAACGGCCCTGATACACAGTAATATCTTACAGAAATTCCTGCAGTCAACCGCCCCTCCCCTAGATCAGCAATCTCAACACATGCTCAGTAGCTAACTGGAGAATTCCTCTTTCCTCTCTCTGTGGGGAGTAAGATTAATACACACATGCGTTCGTCTGGGCCGACCCGAGTTGCACAATGTGTATGCACGGTCATTTCAGACGATAATCGTTCCGTATATGGGCACTTTGTCGCTGAGATGTCCGCTTGATCCGGGATCGTTGATACTGGATCGTTGCCCGACCCTATAAGCGGATCTTCAACCATATTTCCATTTGGCCAACAAAGCGCCCATACACAAAACGATTACCAACCAAAATGATGTACATCGTGCGTTGCGGGTCCGCACCTACAATAGCGCATGTATATGAACTTTAAAACTAATAACGGCTTTTAAACTAAAACGTAGTGAAAGATTTTACTGACATTAACATTTATGATGTTGGGTATGATTATATTATTGTTATTTTATTATTATTAATTATTATTCTTATTATTATTATTATTATACTTAAATAATTTTTATTTATTATTATTATATTAATCATTAATTTATTATAATCTATTATCATTTATTATTCTCATTATTATTATATTATTATTTATTATTATTATTATTATTATTATCATTATTATTATCATATTATATATATTATTATTATTATTATTATCATCATTATTATTGTTATTATTATTATTATTATCATCATTATTATTGTTATTATTATTATTATTATTATTATTATTATATAAAATGTCTCATTGGTTGTGATAATCTGCAAATGATTATCTTGTTGTTATTGTTGTTGTTGTTATTATTATTATTATCATTATCATTATTATTATTATTATTATTATTATTATTATCATTATTAATTCATTATTATTATTATTATTATTATTATTTTATTATTATTCCTTATATTTCATTATTCTTATTATTATTATTATTTTATTAACATATATTCTTATTATTATTATTATTATTATTATTATTATTATTATTATTATTATTATTATATTATTATTATCATTAACATTATTATTATTATTATTATTATTTTATTATTAATTATTATTATTATTATTATATAAATGTCTCATTGGTTTTGTATAATCTGCAATTGATTACTTCTCCATGCACAGAGCATCACCTCCCCTGTTCCGACCTGCCCTTTATATTTCCACCACCGTTTAAGTTTTTTTCCTGGATATTCTCCGAGTTTAAATAGCAGGAGACGAGTTAATGAGACGCCAGTGGGTGTCTCTTTCTTACGGTGCAGATTGAGACGTAATTTTAATTGTTTGTTTTTTATATATTTCTGCGGGTGATGTTGGTTTTAATGTTCCCTTCAATCGTCTGACTGAGACGGCTCTGACAGTTTTTATATCTGCATCTGTGCCTCGATAAACATTGTCTTTCTGGAAGTTGAGGAGAGTTATTAAGCACCGACATCCAGACTGTGAACCATTATAATTAGTTTTCATTTTTGATTAAATGGAGAAGTGTTCGGATTTAGAAAGCATTCCGATTGTCGTTGTTAGCAATGCCCGATTTCAAGCCATGGAACTGCAGTTCCAATGAACGTTAGATGAATAATGCTCCAAAAATGTTTGCAGTTTAAAACCCATAATATATCTGAATACCGTTATATACCTGGATAGAGTGATGTACAGTACACCTCTGTAGCAGTGGACCCTTTAGGTACCAGTAGCAAGGTGGGTGGGGTTAGGAGGTGGGTGGGGTTAGGGGGTGCAAACTACAGGGAGATCAATAAAAGTTCTAATCATTTAAAATGGGCTAATTTTGCCCCAGCCAATCAGATGTTAGTTTTCAATGTTAAATAGTCTGATTGGTTGGGGCAAAATTAGCCCCATTTTTAGCGATAAGAACTTTTATTGAATAACCCTGTGAGTGTGTAGAGACGCCTGTTGGAAACCTTTGTGACCTTACATGTGTTTGGGGGCCACACTGACCTTTCAGGGAACTACAGGATATTACAGTCCGTCAGACTGATCTTTCACTATATACTATATCTGAGATGATGATACAATGACTACAACCTGCCATATCCCCCCTCCCCCATGTAGATGAGCAGCGACCCCTGTGATTACACGGAACATTTTATTTCCATCTTTTTTAGTGAGGGATTCTTCCCCTCCCTAACGCCCTTGATGGATATCCCCATCCGAATGGAATTTGCATGCAGATGAGGCCATTTGGTCTTATTCGTTTACAACCCATTAAGGTTAATGTGCTTCTTGTTTAAAGAAGTGTGAATTAATAGAGTGGCCAGAGAGGAGGCGGCTGGGCTCTCTGGTGCGCGGTCCATTCTCGAGAGCCGCTCTCTTGCAGCCTGACGCTATTTCGGACTTTTTAATTAATCAGGGTCTTTAACTATTTGCCTAATCATAACAACACCATGAAAAGCCTTGTCAATACATTATACCGATGGATTTTATCCGCATTCCCTTTGGAATTTCTGTTATCTTGCCCGTCGGTATATTGTTAAAGACAAAACATTCATTTTTTAGAGGAGGATAACGTAAAATATAAATAAGCCGAAAAATATTCATAATTCAGCTGTATAGGTGAGACCTGAAATCAGCAACATTTTGTAGATTATCTCGATTTAAATCTTGCAGGTTTTTTGCTTAGTGCAGCCCTATTACTAAGGGGTCCTGACCCAGATACACAAATGCCACATGCTCAGTAGTTCCCCTAGAGCTCCTCACCCCTGCCGGATCTATATACAACGCGCTAGTTAGGGAATTAGAATCCATTATACTCAACTATACCAGTATATTGTTTTTATTCCCCTTTAAAAGTGCGATTTTGGAACGTTTCTGTAGCTTTATCCTAGAGCTTGTCCAGGCTGATAAACTGGTCTAATAGACAAGCTTGCGGTTTATGTACAAGGTATTTATCATAAAATGTCGCGTTTCAAACTCTATCCCTTCAACGCCCTTCGATCAAGCAGGAATTTTCATTAGCGCGCGTTAGGAGCGAACACAGTGTAATTTTTGATTAAATATTTAACTTCTTCTTAGCTGGGAACGGACTCTTTTTAACAAAACGCAAGACCCTGACGCAGAGTGACCGTTAGAGAACGCCGGCCCGTTGAGAACGCGGCGTTGGGGTCAACGTTTAAAAATGGAGTCCGAGGCACTGTGTAATAAATAACTTGACAGCTGTGTTTTCGATTTCAAAGGCCAGAAATCATCACCTGCAGTTGTTAGTACATTAAAGGGTTAATCTCCAACCACACCGGGTCTTGCTATAGGGGAAGGGTGGTTGCAAAAACCTACATTACCCATCATCCTCTAACAGCCAACACCTCTAAGGTGACTTGATTTTACCAGTTCTTAATAACCTGTGTGGAATTTTTTTTACCTTTAAAATGTTTTTTTTTTCTCGTTCTGAACAGTCTCAGCTGCTAAGGATTACATTTCTCTAAATTACAATTTATGATTTGGTTATTAGAAAGGGGAAAATGAAGCAATTTAAAGACATTTCATCAAAGAGTCATCAATTTTTTTCTAGAGAGAAGATAAAAATAAACTCAATAGATGTGACCCTTTCCAGCATTTAATGTCACGGACGTAAAAATACGGGGGGTTAAAATGGGGGGAAACCAAGGCGAGTCACCTAAAGACTAAACACTGATCAGGTCAACGATGGAACCCTTCGTTCCTTATATTGGGGCCCCCTGTCTCTTGGGATGGCAAAAAAATTCAAATTTAAGAAGATGGTTAGTTTCTCCATTATATAAAACCAGCAACCCCCGATTCTTAAACTACTCAATCAACCCTGCATCTCTCTTTCCCGCCACCCAACCCCAACCCAACCCCAACCACAACCACAACCCCAACCCAACCTCAACCACAACCCCAACCCAACCCCCAACCCAACCCCAACCCAACCCCAACCCCAACTCAACCCCAAATACACACACACACACCCCTCGTGCCATACACATCACAACTGAAGGTCCATACACATGCCTTTATTTCTATGTGCTAATCCATTTAATTAGGATCCTAATCCAGCTCAGTTGCTTTAACCATTTTTCTTTAAAGGGACAGTTCACGTGGAAATGATCAATACTTTGTTAATTGTTAGTTTGTGTGATCCTTCTTATTATTCTAACATATCCTCTCCCTTGAAAAATCAGTTTTTCATACCCTTTTGCTGTTCCCTGCTGTTGACATGTGAGCTGACATTTCGGGTTCTGTAACGGTCCTTATTCTACTTCCCAGGATGCACCCATCCTTGGAATGTTCCTAACAGTATTTCTACTGATTGGGCTGCTGGATGGGTCACACATGCTCAGATTCTCTACTGAGCACTGAATCACCCAGGCGCTGGGTCAGGGCAAAACCATAACGGTCTCTCTAGGGTCCTGCACACAGAAGTCGTATTTTGGTTGCATTTTATTTATACACAGACACAATGCTGATGGGCAGATTAAGGTCCTTGGAATGAAGAAATACTGCTCTTTTTTTCTGAAAGCCAGTATTTGCACTGAACTTCCCCTTTTATGCTGCCCCACATTTTCCTGTAATTCCATAAGTTGCCACTAGATGTCCCAGCTGTGACTGCTGGGGGTTCTGGGAGATTTAGTTTGAAGTGGTTGGACAGATGCTCACGCAGTTATGCAGTACATTCCTATCAGTATTAGAAATATTTCATGGTGACCGATCTGTGAGAATTTCGACCTCCTGTTTTGTCGTATAAATTGCACAATGTATATTTTATTACGGTCTTTGTTTTATTCTGATTTTGCAAATCCACCGCAGAGACATTAACGTGACAGTCGGCGCTGGGAAATCGCTTTTATCACCATGCAAAGGTTATTTATTACATGGACGCTTTAATATTCAACAAACGAAAGTCTCCTGAAGTCAGGCCATCTGAAAAGAGCACGCTGAGGGAGAAAAATAAATGGCTGCTTGGTTTATACAGGTTATGGCCTAAAACATACTTTCATTTATTTAACTACCAGAATTAAAAATATCATTCATAAAAGTTCACCCCTCAAATGGAAAATTGTATATAGGGAAATAAATTCCCCCCCCAAAAAAAAAAGTTGACATCACAGCCAATGACTGAATGCTATGCCCCTAAGCTTGCCTCCACAGAGCATGTGCAAGCTTGTAAATAGCTTGGAAAGGAGTGAAACCTTTTGAATGGCACTTGGAAGGGGAGAAGAACTTTAGCCCTTTTTTTTCTGCATGTCAATCATAAACATTCTTTTGCTAGGATACTGTTGGTGAACATTTGGGCTCGGTACGGTAACGAATGTGTCTTTGATGACTGCAGCTTTAAATGTTAAAAGGGGAAGTAAAATGTAAATATTTTCTGTCTTTATAGTAACAAAGGTTCCTTATCTTGTGTTTTGGGGTCCCTCAATTCGTTTTACCTTCTAATGAGATTTAATCTAGATCTAGTCACGTCTGGTTTTAAAACACATAGAAAGTTTACTTTTAATATTCTACTCCTGTCACAGAATTGTTTATCTCCTACACAGATACAAAATTGCATTTTGGTGAGCTGCCATTTTGTAGTATCTATATTGTGTCCGCACACCCACAATTTTTGTTTTATTTGCAGTACTCCAAAATGCCCCCCCAGTGTTGGAGTTTTTCATAGTTTTCGTACAATAAATGTCATTGTGACATTGTACTTCCAATGTACATAATTTCCCCTGTGACACTTTTATTGCGTCGCTGGAACGTCATTCAGACCTTGCAGCGCTGAGGTCCCGATTCGATTCCACCCCTTGGACCAATTCTGGCAAGGAGTTTGTATGTCTCTCCTCCCGTGCTTGCGTGGTTTCCTCACGGGCACTCCGGTTTCCCCCACATCATAAAGACATACTGATAGGTTGTATGTGACATCAAAAGTGATTAGATTGTAAGCTCTCGGGTGTCAGGGCCCTGAATGTGACATTGATCAATATTTTAAGTGCTAGCGGAATATGTAGCCTATATAAGAAATCAAATACATACAAACAGTCAATGCAGGTGCCTGAAAAACAATTAAAGGGAAGTTTACCTTCAGATAAAAACACTTTTCCTCCCCCGTTCTTCCTATGCAGTTATGCTACATTCATGTTGGTGGGGGTGAGTACCTAACAGCAGGGTTGGTAACAAAAACCAATGTAAGTTCCACCCTGAATGGGCGGCCGGCGTATAAACGTGAAATAAAGGAATATATAGGTGTCGGCCAGGTTGGTAAATCTGTTTTATTTAGGTCGTCCCTATAAATGTTCGGAAGGTAAATCTCCCCTTGTCTTCCTTGGGTCTAAGTTCGCATCGGCTGAAGAAAGCTGAAAGCAGTGACCCTATCCCTTAGCCTGTTTAGTGTGGATCAAAAAAATAAAACTACAGCCTCCCAGAAAATGTTTCTCCTTCTGACAGAGGAAATAACTAACTACTGCAGGGAATAGACGAATTTAAGGCTGTAATAATTCACATGGTTTATCAGAACTTCTTACGTCTTGCGAATGTGTTTTATATCTACAGCCCTGTCTGCCTGGGAGTGCACTGTGGTGATATATTACCAACTGGATGCTCCTATGTTCTATCTACCCAGAGTATTGCCATTAACACTTTCAGTGCCAGCAGAGTATTACCTTTAACTCTTTTAGCTGCCAGCATTGACATGATATGCATGCCTGCTTTCCATGTCTCCTCCATTGAACTGTTCACTCCTCACCCATATCATGTCAATGCTGGCAGCTAAAAGAGTTAAAGGTAATACTCTGCTGGCACTGAAAGTGTTAATGGCAATACTCTGGGGAAAGTGCTGGTACTGAAGGGTTAATGGCAATACTCTGGGAAAGTGCTGGCACTGAAGGGTTAATGGCAATACTCTGGGAAAGTGCTGGCACTGAAGGGTTAATGGCAATACTCTGGGAAAGTGCTGGCACTGAAGGGTTAATGGCTATACTCTGGAAAGTGATGGCACTGAAGGGTTAATGGCTATACTCTGGGAACGTGCTGGCACTGAAGGGTTAATGGGATACTCTGGGCAAGTGCTGGCACTGAAGGGTTAATGGCTATACTCTGGGAAGTGCTGGCACTGAAGGTTAATGGCTATACTCTGGGAACGTGCTGGCACTGAAGGGTTAATGGGAATACTCTGGGCAAGTGCTGGCACTGAAGGGTTAATGGCTATACTCTGGGAAAGTGCTGGCACTGAAGGGTTAAGGCTATACTCTGGGAACGTGCTGGCACTGAAGGGTTAATGCTATACTCTGGGAAGTGCTGGCACTGAAGGGTTATGGCTATACTCTGGAACGTGCTGGCCTGAAGGGTTAATGGAATACTCTGGGCAAAGTGCTGGTACTGAAGGGGTTAATGGCAAACTCTGGGAAAGTGCTGGCACTGAAGGGTTAATGGCTAACTCTGGAAAGTGCTGCACTGAAGGGTGAATGGCAATACTCTGGAAAGTGCTGGCACTGAAGGGTTAATGGCTATACTCTGGAACGTGCTGGCACTGAAGGGTTAATGGGAATAATCTGGCAAGTGTGGCACTGAAGGGTAATGGCAATACTTGGGAAAGTGCTGGCACTGAAAGTGTTAATGGCTATACTCTGGGAAAGTGCTGGCACTGAAAGTGTTAATGGCTATACTCTGGCAATAACTCTGGGAAGGAATTGCTGGCACTGAAATGATTAGTAGGAAGTCTGCTGCATTGAAAGGTTAATGGTAATATTCTGCTAGCACTGAAAGTGTTATGCCAATACTCTTGATGGGCTAGGCCCCACACTACTGCTAGAAACGGCCCTGATACACCAGTAATATCTTACAGAAATTCCTGCAGTCACCGCCCCTCCCCTAGATCAGCAATCTCAACACATGCTCAGTAGCTAACTGGAGAATTCCTCTTTCTCTCTCTGTGGGGAGTAAGATTAATACACACATGCGTTCGTCTGGGCCGACCCGCGTTGCACAATGTGTATGCACGGTCATTTCAGACGATAATCGTTCCGTATATGGGCACTTTGTCGGCTGAGATGTCCGCTTGATCCGGGATCGTTGTACTGGATCGTTGCCGACCCTATAAACGGATCTTCAACCATATTTCCTTTTGGCCAACAAAGCGCCCATACACAAACGATTACCAACGAAATGATGTACATCGGCGTTGGGTCCGCACCTACAATAGCGCATGTATAGGAACTTAAACAAAACGGTAAATAAACGAAAAGAACAATAACAGGGAAAATTATAAAAATTAAAAAAAACAAAAAAAACATTAATACAAACAGTATAATATATATTACAATTATAATATTATATTAATAAAAAAATAAATAATTAGAATTACAGGGAGAGTTATATGAGGTATTATTATTATTGTTGTTGTGATTATATTATATTATTATTATCATTATCATATTACATTATTATTATTATTATTATTATTATCATTAACTTATTATTATTATTATATTATTCTTATTATTTATTATTATTATTATTATTATATTAAAAGTTCTCATTGGTTTTGTGATAATCTGCAAATTGATATCTTTATTACATGACACAGAGCATCACCTCCCTGTTCCGATTCCTGCCCTTTATATTTCCACCGTTTAAAGGTTTTTCCTGGATATTCTCCGAGTTTAATAGCAGGAGACGAGTTAATGAGACGCCAGTGGGTGTCTCTTTCTTTAACGGTGCAGATTGAGACGTATATATTTAATTGTTTGTTTTATAATATTTCGGGTGATGTTGGTTTTAATGTTCCTTCAATACGTCTGACTGAGACGGCTTGACAGTTTTAATATCTGCATTGTCCGGCGATAAAACATTGTCTTTCTGGAAGTTGATGAGAGTTATTAAGCACCGACATCCAGACTGTGAACCATTATAATTAGTTTATTTTGATTAAATGGAGGAAGTGTTCGGATTTAGAAAAGCATTCCGATTGGCGTTGTAGCAATGGCCTGGATTTCAGCCATGGAACTGCGTTCATAAGAACGTTAGATGAATAATGCTCAAAATGTTAGTTAAAACCCATAATATATCTGAATCCGGTTATATACCAGTGGATAGAGTTGCTGTACACCTCTGTAGCAGTGAACCCTTAGGTACCAAGAGTAAGGTGGGTGGGGTTAGGAGGTTGGGGGGGTTAGGGGTGGAGCAAACTACAGGGAGATTCATAAAAGTTCTAATCATTTAAAATGGGCTAATTTTGCCCAGCCAATCAGATGTTAGTTTTTCAAATGTTAAATAAGATCTGATTGGTTGGGGCAAAATTAGCCCCATTTTAGCGATAAGAACTTTTATTGAATAACCCTGTGAGTGTGTAGAGACGCCTGTTGGAACCTTTGTGACCTACATGTGTTTGGGGGCCAACACTGACCTTTCAGGAATACAGGATATTACAGTCCGGTCAGACTGATCTTTCACTATATATCTATATCTGAGATGATGATACAATGGACTACAAACCTGCCATATCCCCCCTCCCCCATGTAGATGAGCACGGACCCCCCTGTGATTAGCACCGGAACGTTTTATTTCCATGCTTTTTTATGTGAGGGATTCTTCCCCCTCCCTAACGCCCTTGATGGAATTATCCCCGATCTCGAATGGAATTTGCATGCAGATGAGGCCATTGGTTTATTCGTTTACAAACCATTAAGGTTAATGTGCTTCTTGTTTAAAGAAAGTGTAGAATTAATAGAGTGCGCAGAGAGGAGGCGGCTGGGCTCTCTGGTGCGCGGTCCATTCTCGAGAGCCGCTGCTCTTGCAGCCTGACGCTATTTCGGACTTTTTAATTAATCAGGGTCTTTAACTAGTTGCCATAATCATAACACCATGAAAAGCCTTGTCAATACATTATACAGAGGATTTTATCCGCATTCCCTTTGGAATGTTTCTGTTATCTTGCCCGTATATATTGTATAAAGACAAAACATTCCATAGTTTTAGAGGAGGATTAAGCTAAAATATAAATAAGCCGAAAAATATTCATATTCAGCTGTTAGGTGAGACCTGAAATCAGCAACATTTTGTAGATTATCTCGATTTATATCTGCAGGTTTTTTGCTTTTAGTGCAGCCCTATTACTAGATGGGTCCTGGACCCAGATACACAAATGCACATGCTCAGTAAGTTCCCTAGAGCTCTCCCCCTGCCGGATCTATATACAGCTGCTAGTTAGGAATTATAGAATCCATTTATATCAACTATACAGTATATTGTTTTAATTCCCCTTTAAAAGTGCGATTTGGAACCGTTCTGTTAGCTTTATCCTAGAGCTTGTCAGGCTGATAAACTGGTCTAATAGACAAGCTTGCGGTTTATGTACAAAGGGTATTTATCATAAGAAGGTCGCGTTTCAAACTCTATCCCCTTCAACGACCCTTCGATCAAGCAGGAATTATTCATTAGCGCGCGTTAAGGAGCTGAACACAGTGTGAATGTTTTGATTAAATATTTAAACTTCTTCTTAGCTGGGAACGGACTCTGTTTAACAAAACGCAGAGACCCGTGACGCAGAGTGACCGTTAGAGAACGCGGCCGTAGAGAAGCGGCGTTGGGGTCAACGTTATAAAATGGAGTCCGAGGCACTAGTGTAATAATAACTTGACAGCTGGTGTTTTCGATTTCAAAGGCAAGAAATCATCACCTGCAGTTGTTAGTACATTAAAGGGTTAATCTCCAACCACAACTGGGTCTTGCTTATAGGGGAAAGGTGGTGGTTGCAAAAACTACATTACCCATCATCCTCTAACAGCCACACCTAAGGTGACTTGATTTACAGTTCAGAATTAATAACCTGTGTGGAATTTTTTTACCTTTAAAATGTTTTTTTTTTCTTCGTTCTGAAACAGTCTCGCGGCTAAAGGGAATTACATCCTAAATTACAATTTATGATTTGGTTATTAGAAAGGGGAAAATGAAAGCAATTTAAAGACATTTCATAAAGAGTCAAATCCAATTTATTTTCTAGAGAGATGAGAAAAATAAACTCAATAGAGATGTGACCCTTTCCAGTCATTTAATGTCACGGACGTAAAAGATACGGGGGGGTTAAAATGGGGGGAAACCAAGCGAGTCACCTAAAGACTAAACACTGATTCAGGTCAACGATGGACCCTTCGTTCCTTATATTGGGGCCCCTGTTCTGGGGATGGCAAAAAAATTCAAATTTAAGAAGATGGTTAGTTCTACATTATAATAAACCAGCAAACCCCCGATTCTAAAATACTCAATCAACCCTGCATCTCTCTTTCCCGCCACCCAACCCACAACCAACCACAACCAAACCCAACCAACCCAACCCCAACCCAAACCCCAACCCCAACCCAACCCCAACCCCAACCCAACTCAACCCCAACTCAACCCAAATAACACACACACACACCCCTCGTGCCATACACATACAAACTGAAGGTCCATACACATGCCTTTAATTTTATGTGCTAATCCTATTTAATTAGGATACTATCCAGCTCAGTTGCTTTAAACCATTTTTTTTAAAGGGACAGTTCAGTGGAAATGATCATATTTGTTAATTGTTAGTTTGTGTGATGCCTCTAGTTATTCACATGTTCTCTCCCATTGAAAAATCAGTATTTCATTTCCTTTGCTGTTCCCTGCTGTTGACTAGTGAGCTGACATTTCGGGTTCTGTAACGTCCTTTTCTTCCCAGGATGCACCACATCCTTGGAATGTTCCTAACAGTAATTTCTACTGATTGGCTGCTGGATGGGTCACACATGCTCCAATCTCTACTGAGCATCTGAATCACCCAGGCGCTGGGTCAAGGGCAAACCATAACGGTCTCTACTAGGGTCCTGCAACAGGAAGTCAGTATTTCTGGTTGCATTTATTTATTACAGACAAAATGTTGAATGGGCAGATTAAGGTCATTGGAATGAAGAAATACTGCTCTTTTTTTCTGAAAAGCACATGTATTTGCACTGAACTCCCCTCTTTATGCTGCCCCACATTTCCTGTAATTCCATAAGTTGCCACTAGATGTCTCCCAGCTGTGAGGCTGGGGGTTCTGAGATTTAGTTTGAAGTGGTTGGACAGAGCGTCACTGCAGTATGCAGTACATTTCCTATTCCGTTACTTTGACCGCATTTATATATGTTCCTGGTTCCTTGACCTGTCTTTGGCTGGATATTTCTATGTTCCTGTTTGTAGTATAACTTGCCCTGCCCCAATCTCTTGTTATAATTTGATTAGTTTTGGGGTTCTTCGTGTCCCTTTCTATTCTGCTTTTTGCTATTATTATTATTATTATTATTATTATTATTATTATTATTATCATTAACATTATTATTATTATTATTATTATTATTATTATTATTATTATTATTATTATTATTATTATTATTATTATTATTATCATTAACATTATTATTATTATTATTATTATTATTATTATTATTATTATTATTATATAAAATGTCTCATTGGTTGTGATAATCTGCAAATGATTATCTTCTACATGCACAGAGCATCACCTCCCCTGTTCCGATCTGCCCTTTATATTTCCACCGTTTAAAGGTTTTTCCCTGGATATTCTCCGAGTTTAATAGCAGGAGACGAGTTAATGAGACGCCAGTGGGTGTCTCTTTCTTTACGGTGCAGATTGAGACGTATATTTTAATTGTTTGTTTTTATAATATTTCTGCGGGTGATGTTGGTTTTAATGTTCCCTTCAATCGTCTGACTGAGACGGCTCTGACAGTTTTAATATCTGCATCTGTCCGGCGATAAAACATTGTCTTTCTGGAAGTTGATGAGAGTTATTAAGCACCGACATCCAGACTGTGAACCATTATAATTAGTTTCATATTTTGATTAAATGGAGGAAGTGTTCGGATTTAGAAAGCATTCCGATTGGTCGTTGTAGCAATGCCCGGATTTCAGCCATGGAACTGCTGTTCCAATAGAACGTTAGATGAATAATGCTCCAAAAATGTTTGCAGTTAAAACCCATAATATATCTGAATACCGGTTATATACCAGTGGATAGAGTTGCTGTACACCTCTGTAGCAGTGGACCCTTTAGGTACCAAGTAGCTAAGGTGGGTGGGGTTAGGAGGTTGGTGGGGTTAGGGGTGGCAAACTTACAGGGAGATTCAATAAAAGTTCTAATCATTTAAAATGGGGCTAATTTTGCCCCAGCCAATCAGATGTTAGTTTTCAAATGTTAAATAAGATCTGATTGGTTGGGGCAAAATTAGCCCCATTTTTAGCGATAAGAACTTTTATTGAATAACCCTGTGAGTGTGTAGAGACGCCTGTTGGAAACCTTTGTGACCTTACATGTGTTTGGGGGCCAACACTGACCTTTCAGGGAACTACAGGATATTACAGTCCGGTCAGACTGATCTTTCACTATATATCTATATCTGAGATGATGATACAATGGACTACAACCTGCCATATCCCCCCTCCCCCTGTAGATGAGCACGGACCCCCTGTGATTAGCACCGGAACGTTTTATTTCCATGCTTTTTTATGTGAGGGATTCTTCCCCCTCCCTAACGCCCTTGATGGAATTATCCCCGATCCGAATGGAATTTGCATGCAGATGAGGCCATTTGGTCTTATTCGTTTACAAACCATTAAGGTTAATGTGCTTCTTGTTTAAAGAAAGTGTAGAATTAATAGAGTGCGCAGAGAGGAGGCGGCTGGGCTCTCTGGTGCGCGGTCCATTCTCGAGAGCCGCTCTCTTGCAGCCTGACGCTATTTCGGACTTTTTAATTAATCAGGGTCTTTAACTAGTTGCCATAATCATAACACCATGAAAAGCCTTGTCAATACATTATACAGACGGATTATTATCCGCATTCCCTTTGGAATGTTTCTGTTATCTTTGCCCCGTATATTGTATAAAGACAAAACATTCCATAGTTTTAGAGGAGGATTAAAGCTAAAATATAAATAAGCCGAAAAATATTCTATAATTCAGCTGTATAGGTGAGACCTGAAATCAGCAACATTTTGTAGAGATTATCTCGATTTAAATCTGCAGGTTTTTTGCTTTTAGTGCAGCCCTATTACTAGAGTGGGTCCTGGACCCAGATACACAAATGCACATGCTCAGTAAGTTCCCTAGAGCTCTCCCCCTGCCGGATCTATATACAGCTGCTAGTTAGGAATTATAGAATCCATTTATACTCAACTATACAGTATATTGTTTTTAATTCCCCTTTAAAAGTGCGATTTGGAACCGTTTCTGTTAGCTTTATCCTAGAGCTTGTCCAGGCTGATAAACTGGTCTAATAGACAAGCTTGCGGTTTATGTACAAGGGTATTTATCATAAGAAAGGTCGCGTTTCAAACTCTATCCCCTTCAACGCCCTTCGATCAAGCAGGAATTATTCATTAGCGCGCGTTAAGGAGCTGAACACAGTGTGAATGTTTTGATTAAATATTTAAACTTCTTCTTAGCTGGGAACGGACTCTGTTTAACAAAACGCAGAGACCACGTGACGCAGAGTGACCGTTAGAGAACGCGGCCCGTTAGAGAATGCGGCGTTGGGGTCAACGTTATAAAAATGGAGTCCGAGGCACTAGTGTAATAAATAACTTGACAGCTGGTGTTTCGATTTCAAAGGCAAGAAAATCATCACCTGCAGTTGTTAGTACATTAAAGGGTTAATCTCCAACCACACACTGGGTCTTGCTTATAGGGGAAAGGTGGTTGCAAAAACTACATTACCCATCATCCTCTAACAGCCAACACCTTAAGGTGACTTGATTTTACCAGTTCAGTTAATAACCTGGTGTGGAATTTTTTTTACCTTTAAAATGTTTTTTTTTTCTTCGTTCTGAACAGTCTCAGCTGCTAAAGGGAATTACATTCTCTAAATTACAATTTATGATTTGGTTATTAGAAAGGGGAAAATGAAGCAATTTAAAGACATTTCATAAAGAGTCAAATCCAATTTATTTTCTAAGAGAAGATGAGAAAATAAACTCAATAGAGATGTGACCCTTTCCAGTCATTTAATGTCACGGACGTAAAAGATACGGGGGGTTAAAATGGGGGGAAACCAAGCGAGTCACCTAAAGACTAAACACTGATCAGGTCAACGATGGACCCTTCGTTCCTTATATTGGGGCCCCCTGTATCTGGGGATGGCAAAAAAATTCAAATTTAAGAAGATGGTTAGTTCTACATTATAATAAACCAGCAAACCCACGATTCTTAAAATACTCAATCAACCCTGCATCTCTCTTTCCCGCCACCCAACCCCAACCCAACCACAACCACAACCCCAACCAAACCACAACCCCAACCCAACCCCAACCCCAACCCAACCCCAACCCCAACCCCAACTCAACCCCAACTCAACCCCAAATACACACACACACACACCCTCGTGCCATACAACATACAAACTGAAGGTCCATACACTTGCCTTTAATTTCTATGTTGCTAATCCTATTTAATTAGGATACTATCCAGCTCAGTTGCTTTAACCATTTTTCTTTAAAAGGGACAGTTCAGTGGAAATGATCAATATTTGTTAAATTGTTAGTTTGTGTGATGCCTTCTTAGTTATTCTACATGTTCTCTCCCATTGAAAAATCAGTTGATTTCATTCCCTTTGCTGTTCCCTGCTGTTGACATTAGTGAGCTGACATTTCGGGTTCTGTAACGTTCCTTCTTCTTCCCAGGATGCACCACATCCTTGGAATGTTCCTAACAGTAATTTCTACTGATTGGCTGCTGGATGGGTCACACATGCTCAGATCTCTACTGAGCATCTGAATCAACCCAGGCGCTGGGTCAAGGGCAAAACCATAACGGTCTCTACTAGGGGTCCTGCAAACAGGAAGTCAGTATTTCGGTTGCATTTATTTATACACAGACAAAATGCTGAATGGGCAGATTAAGGTCATTGGAATGAAGAAATACTGCTCTTTTTTTCTGAAAAGCACATGCATTTGCACTGAACTCCCCCTTTTATGCTGCCCCACATTTTCCTGTAATTCCATAAGTTGCCACTAGATGTCTCCAGCTGTGACTGGCTGGGGGTTCTGGGAGATTTAGTTTGAAGTGGTTGGACAGATGCTCACTGCAGTATGCACAGTACATTCCTATTCAGTATTAGAAATATTTCATGGTGACCGTCTGTGAGAATTTCTACCTCCTGTTTGTCGTATAAATTGCACAATGTATATTTTATTATGGTCTTTGTTTTATTTCTGATTTTGCAAATCCACCTTAGAGACATTAAACGTGACAGTCGGCGCTGGGAAATCGCTTTTATCACACATGCAAATGGTTAATTATTTACACGGACGCTTTAATAATTCAACAAACGAAAGTCTCCTGAAGTCAGGCCATCTGAAAAGAGCACGCTGAGGGAGAAAAATAAATGGCTGCTTGGTTTATACAGGTTTATGGCCTAAAACATACATTTCATTTATTTTAACTACCAGAATTAAAAATATCATTCATAAAAGTTCACCCCTCAAATGGAAAATTGTATATAGGGAAATAAATTCCCCCCCCCCAAAAAAAAAAGTTGACATCACAGCCAATGACTGAATGCTATTCCCCTAGCTGCCTCCACAGAGCATGTGCAAGCTTGTAAAAGAGCTTGGAAAGGAGGTGAAACCTTTTGAATGGCACTTGGAAGGGGAAGAAGAACATTTAGCCCTTTTTTTTCTGGCATGTCAATCATAAACATTCTTTTGCTAGGATACTGTTGGTGAACATTTGGGCTCGGTACGGTAAACGAATGTGTCTTTGATGACTGCAGCTTTAAAATGTTAAAGGGGAAGTAAAATGTAAAATATTTTCTGTCTTTATAGTAACAAAGGTTCCTTATCTTGTGTTTGATTGTATTGTAGTTTAACTGAAAATGACACATCGAGTGTATTGATTGTGGGTCCATCAATTCTGTTTACCTTCTAATGAGATTTAATCTAGATCTAGTCCCGTCTGGTTTAAACCATAGAAAGTTTACCTTTTAATATTCCACTTCCTGTTCACAGAATTGTTTATCTCCTACACAGATACAAAATTGCATTTTGTAAGCTGCATTTTGTAGTATCTATATTGTGTCCGCACGACACAATTTTTGTTTTATTTGCAGTACTCCAAAACCCCCAGTAGTTGGAGTTTTCAATAGTTCTTACATATAAATGGTCATTGTGACATTCCCAATTGTAATAATTCCCTGTGACACTTTTTATTGCGTTCCTGAGAACAGGTCACAGACCTTGCAGCGCTGAGGTCCTGAGTTCGATTCCACCCTTGGACACATCTGCAAGGAGTTTGTATGTTCTCCCCGTGCTTGCGTGGGTTTCCTCCGGGCACTCCGGTTTCCCCCACAATCATAAAGACACACTGATAGGTTGTATGTGTACATAAAAGTGATTAGATTGTAAGCTCTTCGGGGCAGGGCCTGATGTGAATTGAGTAAATAATTTTAAAGTGCTGCGGAATATGTAGCGCTATATAAGAAATAAAATACATACATACAGCAATGCAGGAGCCTGAAAAACAATTAAAGGGGAAGTTTACCTTCAGATAAAAACACTTTTCCCCCCTTCTCCATTCTAGTTGCAGTTATGTAATTCATGTTGTGGTGAGACCTAACAGTCAGTGTTGGTTAAAACCAATGTAAGTTAGCCCTGAATGCGGCCGGCCGTATAAACGGAAATAAAAGGAATATATACAGGCCAGGTGGAAATCTGTTTTATTAAGTCGTCCCTAGTAAATGTTCGGAAGGTGAAATCTCCCCTTTGTCTTCCTTGGGTCAATAAGTCGCATCCTGTAAGAAAGCTTGAAAGCAGTGACCTGATCCCATTAGCCTGTTAGTGTGGATCAGATACTAAAGCTCCAGGAAAATGTTTCTCCTTCTGACAGAGGAAAATAACTCACTGGCAGGGAAAGAAGGAAATTTAAGCTGAATAATTCAGCAATGGTTTATCAGAACTTCTTACGTCTTGCGATATGTAGTTTATATCTACAGCCCTGTCTGCCTGGGAGTGCACTGTGTGTATATTACCAACTGGGAATGCTCCTATGTTCTATCTATTCAATATACATAGAGAATAATGTACCCACTATTGTAAAATATAACAATATTAAATGCTACCAATGGTTTATATGTTCTGTCACCATATAAACAGTCAAGGACAAAGGCCATGGAACTTCTAAATGACTTCTGATATCATTATATTATAAAATATTGTAATTACATTATTTTCTAAAATACACAAGCTTAATGTGACTGATGACATAGCTTAACACTGATTATAACTGATGACATAGCTAAACACTGATTATAACCGATGACATAGCTAAACACTGATTATAACCGATGACATTGCTAAAAACTGATATAACTGATACATAGCTAAACACTAATATAATCTGATGACATAGCTAAACACTGATTAACTGGACATAGCTAACACTGATTATAACTGATAACATAGCGCTAAACCTGATTATAAATGATACATAGACTAAACACGAATAACGGATAACATAGCTAAACACTGATTATAACTGATACAAGCTAAACACGATTATAACTGATAACATCTTAAACACTGATATAACTGATGACATAGATAAAACACGATTATAAATGAGACACAGCTAAAACTGATTATAACTGATGACATAGATAAACACTGATTATAACTGATGACATAGCTAAAAACACTGATTAAACTGATGACATAGCTAACACTGATTATAACTGATGAACATAGTAAACACGGATTAAACTGATGAATAGCTAAACACTGATTATAATGATGACATAGCTAAACACTGATATACATGATACATAGCTAAACACTGATTATAAAATGATGACATAGTAAACACTGATTATAACTGATAACTAGCTACAAACACTGATTATAAACGATGACATAGCTAAACACTGATTATAACTGATGACATAGCTAAACACTGATTATAACTGATGACATAGAGCTAAACAGATTATAACTGAGACAGTCGACTAAACACTGATTATAATGATGACATAGCTAAACATGATTATAACTGATGGACATAGATAAAACATGATTAAACTGATACATAGCTAAACACTGATTATAATGAGACATAGATAAACACTGATTATAACTGATGCATAAGCTAACCACGTGATTATAAACTGATGACATAGCTAAACACTGATTATAACTGATGACATAGCTAAACACTGATTATAACTGACTCATAGCTAAACACTGATTAAACTGATGACATAGCTATAAAACAATGATTAAACTGATGAATAGATAAACACTGATTATAACTGATGACATAGCTACAACATGATATAACTGATACATAGCTAAACACTGATGATTTAAACTGATGACATTAGCTTGTAAACATGAATTAACGTGATGACATAGCTCAAAACACTGATTATAACTGATGACATAGCTAAAAGATCTGCTACCGAAAACTAACTGAAAACATGATCTATGATGAAACAACCATGATATTAACTGATGACATAGCTAAAACATGATTATAAAGATGAATTAGCTAAACACTGGTGAGTACTAAAATGATGACATAGCTAAACACTGATATACAAAAACTGATATCCTTAGCTATAAACACTGATTATTAAAACTGATGACATAGCTAAACACTGATTATAACTGATGACATAGCTAAACACTGATTATAACTGATATCATAGCTAAACACTGATTATAACTGATGACATAGCTAAACACTGATTATAACTGATGACATAGCTAAACACCGATTATATATTAAAGTCCCTGGATGGATATATTGTGAGAGTCTGGGAGAGGACATGGTTCCTATATGGCGTATACGATATCCATTAGGTAAACCTTGCTGGTGCCCCAGGTGGTGTCATAGCACAGGGATAACGTGTTATAATAAAGGTTTATATGGGGCTGTGCCAGTCAAATTTCCCCCTCCAATTGATTTAAACAGCCAATAAACTAAAACAACGATCGGAGTCATTCCTACTAACCCCGCCCAGTTAATAATCTCTCCTCCTCTTATTTACAGTTACATTGTATCTAATATTGAGAAAGGAACAGTAGCCTATAAGCCTTTGGGTTCCATCTTTTTTTTCATTCTTTCCTGTGTTATTGGGATTGTGGTTTGGATTTTGTAGACAAGTCACAAGTGTCTCTCCACCTTCTGTTCAACTTGGCATCAGACAGAATTGTCTCTTGGCCTGACAGTCACATTATCTTTGAGGCAGATTTATGGTCCTATTGGATAGACGGAGCTTGCCGTCCCTCTCATCCTTTGCTTGGAAATCTTCCCTGAACATCTGCCTCTCTCTATCTTGTTATTCTATGGGCAGGTGTTGCGGAGGACACATGTGGGTCCCCTAACTACTTATCACGGGTCTAGCCAGGCAACTTAACTCTCTTTATGCTGTTAATTTGCTCTTTGGCTCTCACTGTGGGATTCTGGGATTCCATATTTAATAGATGGATGTTTATTTCTTTGAATTATTTAGATTTTACCTGTAAGACAACATTATGTTCATTGTATGTGGTTCTGCTTATGTAAGGGCAACTATAGTGACTAAACCACTTTTTTCCTGGGTTAGGAAATATTACTCCTACTTCCCATTTTGATCTCTGTCCCGAGAGGGGAACTGTCAGAAAGCCATTCATCATCTCGCTCTCTTCCCAAACTTTCTCTCTCTCTCAAATTCCTGTTTAGTGGTAGAGCAGCATCGCTCAGGACAGAAATCAGAATGGGAAGTAGGAGCTCTTTTTCCTACCTCCTTGGGAAATGTGCTTTTAACTGGAAGAAACGGGTTTGGACACTGTTTCCACATTCCTTCTGAATTATAGTCCAGAAAATGATAATTAAACTTAATATTAATCTTGTCTCTCTGTAATTTCTCTCCAAACATTTACCTGTTTAAAATCTTTTAAATCTATTGCTACAGAAATCCCTCCAGTTACTTACCTCCTGCTGGCTCACAGATACAAAGTATCTTACTGGAGAAATCTATCTCACCCTAGAATCTCACTGAGCATGTCTGAGGTCACTGAACTTAAAGAAGGGCGTTAACTGTAGAGATTTTTATACTTTAAGATTTAACTATGTATCGTTGGATTTGAATTACATAAAAAGACGAGGAATACATTAATTTAATCAGACGGATTTAGCCTATAATTCAGAAAAAATGTGGATTAAACTTGAGTTAATGTTTTACAAATTCATTATCCATGGAGAAGTAATTAGGGTAGGGGATTTGTTTGGTCATTTGATGTATTGAATGGGTTTGGATTGGAAACATCACTAACACTTCACTACAAATTCTGTATATATAATAATATAAAGAGCCCATGTGCTACTATTGGGGTAAATTTTGGCTCCGAACTTCCTAGTGACAGTGAACACTTTCTAACTTTCTAGTAAATGAACAAAGGAAACTCTGTTTCAATGGCAGTAGATTCAATATAGACAAATCCAACCTGAATCCTGCATTGCTGTAGAATTCTATTCCGAGATTGATTTATTCCTTTATTTATAATTCATTTTAGTAAGACTTTTATTTTATGGACCTGTATAAACATTCCCCTTGATTTGTCACTAAATAAGAGGCTACAGATAGGCCAAGCTTCCTGAAAAGAAATTCAGTGAGTTAAAATAGAAAATGAAATACGGATAGCAGAACAAAGCAAGTCTGACCCCAAAATGTTTTTTAAGTATATCAAAATTAAAAAGATTAGGACTGAGAATGTGGGACCATTAAATAATGGGGCTAAGATGGTTATAGAGGATGCCGAAAAGGCTAATGTGCTAAACAATTTTTTTGTTTCCATCGGTATTCGCTATAGAGAATCCTAGTCCTTATAGCGGGGACTATAATAATATGAAGGGTGTAAATGAGGGATATTCACTCTGTATACACTATAGAAAATCCTAGTCCTTATAGCGGGGACTGTAATAATATGAAGGGTATAAATGAGGAATATTCACTCTGTATACACTATAGAGAATCCTAGTCCTTATAGCGGGGACTGTAATAATATGAAGGGTATAAGGACTAGGATTCTCTATAGTGTATACAGAGTGAATATTCCTC
>JAACNH010001657.1:0-62967 GCA_019447015.1 Hymenochirus boettgeri | reverse complement strand
AAATGCATGCTTTTCAATCTCTATCCACATTACTTAAATGCACCATATATGCATGCTTTTCTATCTCTATCCACATTACTAAAATGCACCATAAATGCATGGGACCTTTATTAACATACTTCCAACAGGACCTTAGATTAACACGTACTTTACAGGACCCTATATTTAACAGTACTTCAACAGGACCTATATGAACAGTACTTACAGGACCTTATATTTAACAGTATTTCACGGACCTTATTTAACTAGTACTTTCTACAGGACCTCTATATTAACCGTACTTCTACAGGACCTATTTCAGTCTAAAGGATATTTTAACAGTATTCTAAGTTACTTGTTCAGACCCAATTAAGTTACTTCTACAGACTACAGTCAGTCTTTACTATTCTCAGGACCCAGTATAACAGTACATCCTACACGAACCCTATATGTAAATATATTCTCTTACAGGACCTTATATTTAACAGTATTCAACAGGCCTATATTAACAGTTACTTCTACAGGCAAACCTATATTTAATCAGTACTTCAACAGGACCCTGATTTTTGATTTGAACTATGTTACTATCAACAGGACTATATTTAAGTACTTTACAGGACCTTATATGTTAACAGTACTTATAAGGAACCCTATATTTAAACAGTAACTTCTACAGGACACTATAATTAAACAGTACTTCAAAGGAGCCTTATATTAACAGTGACTTCAACAGGACCCGTTATATTTAACAGTACTTTCAACAGGACCTTATATTTAACACAGTTACTTCTACAGGACCTGATATTTAACAGTACTTCTACAGGACCCTATATTTAACAGTACTCTCAACTTATTAACAGGCCACAGGCCTAGATTTAACAGTAACTTACAGGATTCTACTATAGTATTCGGGACCTTATGTAACATAATCCTACAGGGACCTATATTAAATATATCTTATACAGGACCCTAATAATATCTCTTATAACAGGACCCTGATATTAAAATATCTTTATACAGGACCCTATATTAAACAGTAAATTCTACAGGACCCTAATTAAAACGTACTCTAGACATTACAGGACCCAGCATTTACAGGACCCTAACAGTATTCTACAGGGACCCTAACAGTAACTCTACAGAACCAACAGTACTTATACAGGAGTCACTTCCTACCCTCTTCCTTTGCATTCCTAGTGTATTTTTCTCTTAAAAAATGTAATTAATATGAATAGAGATGTTGAAAAACTGGTGGGTTTATCCCGAAATTGGTTTTTCCAACCCAATAGAAGTCAATGGGGTCGATCATTTTCTGTGTTTGGTATCAAATATTTGAAGTTCAATACGAATATGAAAGTTCAGTATAGAATACTATATACAGAAAATAGATAACCCATCGAATATGTTGGTTCCAAAAAGTTTTGGTTTAAAAAAACTTCGATGTTCCTAGACTTCGAAACCAACAGTTGAAGTGGAACCCGGTTTTAAACCTGAAACCCATCCCTATTTATGAAAGGCTTTTAAGTATCTTGGTTCCACTAGGAATTTTTTCCGTCTTTTACAACATTCTTGTCAATATCCTATAAGGCTGGGTACACATAGAGGGACTATTTGTTCCGCCGGTGCTTGCTACGAGCGAGCGCTCGTCTGAGACAAAGTCCATCAGCCGCGGCAAAATTCATCCATGCGAATTTCCAATCAATCAACCGTGCGGTCCCATAGGAACCGCACGATCGATTGGGATTTTCAGACACGTCCATTGTCCGATCTGGCGCCCCACACCAGGAGATATTTTCAGCCGCTGACCGAAAGTGCAGTGAATCGGCAAAAATATCTTCTGGTGTGTACAGCTAATGATGCCTTCCTTATTTCTAACCATTGATTCCATGCATAGTGTAGAGGTGATACTGGAACACTGTCGATTGTTATATTGTCTGTGTTACATGTCCATTGTTTTACTGTCTGTGTTTATTATACACTATGTTTGATTGTTATATTGTCTGAGCAAATAAAATTCCTTGTAAGTTTAAAATGACTTGGCTAATAAAATCTGATTGTGATTCTGACAACACATTTAATTGTATTCATTTCCACATTAAACAAGAATGAGGTTGTTTGCGATTTAGTTATGAAAACCAATTGGTTTATTGTAAATTAAATGCTTCTTCTTACTTGGACTGAGATTCATAATCCTTATTAAATGGAAAATTTGATGCAGATGGTCGTTAAAAGGAATACTAACCACAATTCCTGATTGATTGTACTGGAAATGAGCAGATAGTATTTCCAGAAGACCAAATATTTGACTAAAATTTGATGCTGTACAATTATTTCTTAAAGCTGGGTACACACAGGAAAGATTCTTGAAAAATGAGAGACAGGATCTGCAGATCTGTCATTTTCAAAGATCAATATACACACAGTCCCAACGTTCTCTCATACACAGCATATACACAGCTAGAGAGCACGCTCGGGACTGTGTGTTTCCCTCAGCTGCGGATGAGGAAATTTCCCTCTTCCTGAACGACCGCTCTGCCAACCGAACGTTTAGCTGCCACACACTCGATTGGGAAGCTAGGTACACACAATACCTATAAAGTCCTGTGAACCGTCAGTAGGGGCTTTATCGGTATGTGTGTACTCTTAACCTCTGTCAGCAAATATAATGATGCAAGTTTTTATTTGGTCCAATGATTTACAGTTTTCCTGTATCTCTACAGGCAAGTCAGGATAAGATGGTCTATTAAAAACATTTGGTTGGATTTTTTATTGCTGTATATGTATTTTTTATTTTATTAATACAACTCTGATAGCATTTAATCACAGAATCAGGTAAGATGCCAAATAGTTATTTTGCAACTCTGGGCCTAATAGCCTCCCCGGATATATGAAATATTTATTTCTCAATTACCCAAAAGTTCTTAAAAGAGCCTTGAGTGGGTCTTTTGTCTTCACCCAGTGACAAGAGCTCCGTGAGGCCACCAACCCCCGAGAGTACCCTGCGGCCACCAGGGGTACCTCGGCTGCGGTGGCTTAAACAAGGCACATGTTACCGGCATCTTGATCTGACAACGTCTTAGGTAGCGACACAAGACCACTGAAGTCGCCGAGTTGCTAGCCGCTTTCTTCTTCTCCCATCTACTGCAATGACTTCTGAGCTCCGCGGAGGTAGCACCTCTTTAAAGGTTTGCAGAAAACCCTAACCGTTTCTGATGGCAATTTTTCAATGTTTGGTGGTTACATGGTTTACATTAACCATCAGATTTCGGAAAATCTGATTGGGGTCTGCAGCTCAAACCGGGGAGGGGCGAGCGTTGAGACGCGGGACCCCTTGAGCCCCAAAGGGCCCTTATTTGGGCCACAAGGGCCCATCCAAGGGCTGCAAAGGCACTTAAAGTGCCGGGGAGGGGGTTCCCGGTTTGAGCTGCAGGACCCCTTAGCCCTGTCAGGGCCACAATATCCCTGTAAGGACCTGGGAGGGGATCCCGGTTTCAAGCTGCGGGACAGTCCGAACGTCCGGCGCGGGGATTGTCGGCCATTCGGCAATCCGCGAGTGGAGTTTTTGGGAATCTCCGGCCGTTTGGGGTTTTTTCGGAAACGGCCGTTCGAGCGCGTGACGAACGTTCGAAAATCCTGTGACATTCGAGAATTCAGTGGTGTGTAACTACAAGGTGTCAGAATTAAGGATATCCTATCACCTGTGTACATGTGGTGTAGCTACAAGAAGTCAGAATTGGGATATCCTATCACCTGTATACATGTGGTGTAACTACTGGTACATGGTGTCAGAATTAAGGATACCTATCACCTGGATACATGTGGTGTAACTACAAGGTGTCCGAATTAAGGATATCCTATCAACTGATACATGTGTGGGGTAACTACTTACATGGTGTAGAATTAACGATACCCTATCACCTGTATACATGTGGGTGTAACTACTGTAAATGGTGTCAGAATTAAGGATATCCTATCACCTGTGTACATGTGGTGTAACTACAAGGAGTCAGAATTAAGGATTTCCTATCACCTGTATCACATGTGGTGTAATTAGTAATGGTGTCAGAATTAAGGATATCCTATCACCTGTGTACATGTGTGGTGTAACTACAAGCGTCAGAATTAAGGATATCCTATCACCGTGTGTACGTGTGGTTGTAAAATACAAGAGTCAGAATTAAGGATATCCTATCACCTGTATACATGTGGTGTAACTACTGTACATGGTGTCAGAATTAAGGATACCCTATCACCTGTATACATGTGGTGTAACTACTGTACATGGTGTCAGAATAAGGATATCTATCACGTGTATACATTGTGGTGTAACTACTGTACATGGTGTCAGACTAAGGATATCCTATCACCTGTATACATGTGGTGTAACTACTGTACATGGTGTCAGATTAAGGCTCATATCACCTCTATACATGTGGTGTAACTACAAGGTGTCGAATTAAGGCTTATCTACACCTGTATACATGTGGTGTTGTAACTAAAAGGTGTCAGAATTAAGGATATCCTATCGCTGTGTACATGTGTGTAACTACAAGGTGTCATAATTAAGGCTATCCTATCACCTGTATACAGTGGTGTAATACAAGGTATACTGTTGTATTCAATTAGACAACTGGAATGAAGTTTAGTTCTTGAAGACATGTTGCTCGTCATCCGACGGCTTTCTCAATTCAGAATGACTTGTACAAGAATCTGTGGCAATTATGTACCCTGGAAAATCCCAATTAGCATATCACAGCAAGTGTTAAGGGCGTGATTGGATAGAGGCTAAGAGGTGTTATAGGAACGCCCAGAGTAAGGTGTCAAACAGCAGTTCATGGCAGAGAGTTGGTGTCGAACCCCCCCACCTCTATTAGAAAAGCGACATCACATACGCAGTGCAGTGCAGTGAAGAATGCTTGGATTTGTGTGGGGTAGACCAAACAGCAACTGCATCAAACGTATGGCACCGAACAGAAGAGCCAATTCCTCGGGTCAGGACTCAGCCGTGTACCTGCATCTTAAGGATAAAGGACACACCTTTGAAGATGTAATTTTAACATATTGGCAAAGGAACATGACTGGTTCAAGAGAGGTTTTAAGGAGGCCATTTAGTGAAAATAAAGAAACCAAGCTAAATAGAGGTGGGGGGGTTCGACACCAACTGTCTGCCATGTACAATGCTGTTTCAATTATACAATTAATGTATTCAATTATACAACAGACTATATACCATGACCTGGATGAATGAGAACCTTCACAAACATGTAACAGAGTCAGAATTAAGGATCTACTATCGCCTGTGTACATGTGGTGTAACTACAAGGAGTCAGGCTAAACTCAGCCAAGAGGAGACAACAGGGGGAGAGAAGTCACTGACTTCTCTTCGCCATAATTGATTGTGCAAGTAAAGGAGAGGACATTCGCTGCAGGGTGCACGCCATGCTGTAATAATCTTCTAAATACGACTTTATATAGCCGTTAAGGTAGGGCTCAGGTAACAAACCACTGGGCACTTTAATGATTTAGGGTAGAATTTACTTCTTTAATGCATTGGTAAGCAAATTTAATAATCTTTCATAACATTACAATTTCTATTTTCTTAATCAGGGTCCCTGAAATCAGCATCCGGCGTGGGCCCATCAGTAACTTGGAAGCAGTGCGTGACATTACCACACAGTACTTTTGGGTTTCAGAAGGTTGTACATGGACTACATCTGATACTGGAAACAGCTGGAGGAGACTTGATATCTGAGGATTGTTGGCCCTTCCACACAGACACCCTGTACTCCCTGAATGGATCTGCCATGGCTGGAACTAACTTTGCTCATAGTTGTGGTTTCACTATAGTTGAAATCAATTATTCCATGTTAAAAGTTGGTCATGGTCGCATAGCCTGGAGAAAAGAGCTGTGGCTGGTCCGTAGAAGCCATAATGGAAATAAATAGTAGAAAGAGGATCAAAATAAAATAAACAGATTCCTTCTAAAGAGAAGACAGTATATATTGTATCAAATTAAAGCACAAACCTCATTGGCAATATTATCCTATACAGCATCTGTACATTTGCCTCCCTAACTATAAAAACTACACACAAGTATCTCAGTGTGAGAACAGACAATAGGTGAAAGGTGAAATCCATAATCTATCAGATAAATATCTCTTTTTCATAGTTGGTGTAATATAAGGATCATCAGCAGTGTCACATCCAACCATAAGGCTCCAGAAAGTCCAGCATGTTATAGTTCAGATGTGTCTGGTCTTTCTGCGGGACCATTTGACTTGGCTTTCCGTTAGCAAAAAGAATCACAGCATTCTGTGTATAGTTGTGGCCCAACTTTCTGTATTTAAGGGACCTTCATTCTCAGCATAATGTCATCTCTGTTTTTTTCCCTTTAACTCCATATGGCTGCAAAGTAACAGGATGACCAGGGCCACAATAACTTTCTTTCGCTGACCCTGTTGTTTTAACACAAAGATCCACATCAAGCAAACGTATGTCATCCAATCATAAGGTCCATTATGTTATAATTTACATTCTTCTCCTCTTTCTTGCAGGACCTGACTCCTCTGGCTCAGAAACCTTTATAAAGTTCCCACCAATTCTACTTGTGTTCCTGACCCAGTGGTGGTTATAGCATGGTGCATGGTTTGTAATCCTGAGTTTATCGCAGGGACCCGCACATTTCATTGATGGGACCAGAGGAGCTTCCATTTCTTCTCTGAAAACTCCATCAATCTAATTAATATATACAGAATAAAAAACACAAAATGAATTGTAAAAAACTGTGCCTGCAGTATTTCAATAAATATATGAAGATCCTCCCCATAATATTCCTTTCTTAATGGTATTAGCAGAGATGCTGAGCAATCATTTGTTTCATATTACATAGTGGATTATAATTAAGTACTTACTGTTATATTTGCCCCAAATAATACCATTCATTTTCTCCTGAAATCTTAATTTTCCTGCTGAAACGGTCCATGGACTGGATCTCTCTCAGTGACAATCAGTACGCATGGATCATCCCATGGAGAAGAGTCTGTAGGTACAATACAGACTTTGATTTATTTATTGTCTTTGCCATTAGTTTAGATTCTAACGCATTATTTGTTTAAACCTTAAAGAACCATAATCAAATCAAAATCAAAACAAAAAAGCATTAACTGTCACGATTACAGTTTATAGAACATCTCCCTCACCTTACTCATTTCCACTTAAAGGACAATTATATCACCTTCCCTCGCTCCACATCTTCGTGCTAGTAACTTTACCCAGGGTGAGGACCAGAACGCTTGTTCAGAGCGTGCCGTCCTATTGGCCTCGTCGCTGCCGGGGAGGAGGGGCGGAGCCTACCAAAGCAGCGTTGCTGCAACAAGTGCTGTAGGTTTCGTGAATCCGGGGTGAGAACCTAGCGGTTCAGGTCCTCGCCCAGGGTAAAAGTTACTGCCACAAGATGTGGAGCGGAGGGAAGGTGAGTTAATTGTCCTTTAATGCTTCCTGGTCAGTATATCACGTATCGATTCTTTTAATTGTCCATACAATTAATCTAAACCCACATATAAAACACACAGAAGTTATGTAGAAAGTATGTAGTATAAATGCCAAACTGCCTGAATATAACTAAAATAGTTTGGAATAGAATAATTAAGTGTTTTCCAACCTTTTTACCCTTGTGGAAACCTTGATACCATTTTCACAGTTGAGGAACCCCTACATAAACAACATAGTTTAATCTCTTTATTTCTCAGTCAAAATGTATCTGTCGTATTTAGACCAGGGCCGGGAACTATCAAGGGCTGCTGTTGTAACCTAACCACTTTTACCCCTCATTTTCATGATGGAAATGAACAGACAAACACACTGTTTGGTGAAAACAGAAGGCCACAGTTTTATTGATACATTCCATTACATGTGATCAATCCATTAGCCAGATCTTAAATTATACATTCTTGCGACTTAATTAATTAAAACCCCAGCCATAGCCAATGCTAGAATGCCAAGCCTCTGGATCCCCAGAGGGCATTAACGGCTCAAAAACATATAATTTTCTAATAAAATTTGGAGCGCGACCTCAGCTACCTTTTTTCCTCCAAAACATAACCTTCGCAAGGATGCATCCGCAGCTGTGACTACAACAACACTTTATTAATTAACACAAAACCTCCAATATAAAAACTCAAAAAAAACCCTAAACTTTAGAGAGGGAGGGAAGAACTTTCTCCAATCAGCAATGATAATAAAATGGCGCCGACCCGCTTGTGGCCCGCCCCCCTTTATACAGCACTGACGTCCATCTGGGTCCTCCTCATGCTCCCGTGAGACCTGGCGGGACCAATCCAGCATAGCGTAGTGACACGTTGATGTCACACGTCAGCGCGACCGGGACCCGCAAGGCGACATAGGAGGAGGTGCGTCCGGAAGACTACATCTCCCAGCATCCCCGGGGAGCACCTCCCACCCCAGGTCAGATGCTCTGGCTCCTAACTCGGGACGGAGCTACCAGACCAGGGTCGGGAACTACCAAGGCTGTTGTTGTAACCTAACCACTTTTACCCTTAATTTTTCATGATGGAAATGAACAGACAGACACACTGGTTGGTGAAAACAGAAGGCCACAGCTTTTATGACATTCCATTACATGTGATCAATCCATTAGCCAGATCTTAAATTATACATCCTTGCGACTTAATTAAAATCCCAGCCATAGCCAATTCTAGAATGCCAAGCCTCTGGATCCCCAGAGGGATGTAACGGCTCCAAAACATAACCTTCGCAAGGATGCATCCGTCACCAAGAGTTACTGTATGCCTACATGGAACTCCGGCCACCACCCAACAAATATAGTGCCTGCTCAATCCCGTCAAACCTGATAGGAGATATCGAGCCGATAGAATTGCAGTTCGAGCAACTCCATCCAGCCCTTGTATCTGAGGATCCTATTGTCACCTTCTACATGGCGACTTGCCTAACTACCACCACTCTGGACCTAACAAACCTTTGAGATCCTGCGCCGGTGTTCTACCGTGAGCTACCCTGGCTTTTCTAGCCAGGCCCCTTGATTTCCCCCCTTGATTCCTGGCCCCTTGCCATTGGACTCTGGAACAACCTCGACCAGACTATGATTAGTCCCTGAGAAAAGGGAAATGCATAAATCTGCTTTCATTAGAAACAATAGGTCTGATAGCGATTCCGACAGAGGTCGTTACCGGATGTGTGGATAACCAGGACTGTAGGTCCGGGTCAGCCTTACTAATCGTTACTACCTCCAGTAGTACTTGCCACCATGCAAGGCCCCTGATCCCTTTCATACACGACGCAGATTGAAATCCAAGGTTCCATCCTCTGGGTCGAACTTCTGCTCTCTGGCGCCAGAGAACAGGTAGGAATGTCCCACTAGCCATACTGAGGGTTGATGGACCTATAACAAAAATGTAATTAATACCAGTTCAGGATGGATGTACCTCGCTACACAATTAGAACACCAGGCCCTAACCTGTGGACCCTTTCTTCAGAAAAAACCTAAGGAGTATGCTCTCTGTCTCTTGCTGCTATCCTAAAGGAATGCGTCCCAAACTCCTGAGGTTGGAGACCTAGCTGACCAAGGGCTTACGCAGCAACTGACTGGGATGTTGCTCTAATTGCCGCAAAGTTAGAAAACCGCCCGAACTAGGCACCAGGAAGATGTGATGGGAAATATAGAAAACCACCTTTCTTCACCAAACGGACTGTCTTTGACCGTTTATTTTTACCCTGATGAAGAATTGAGTGATGAATAAATCTTCCTCCATTAGACCACCTGTCGTTTTGAACTGGCTGACACTAACTCCCCCACCCGCATGGCCCCAAAAAGGCAAGTGCAAAACTAGCCCCCAATAACTTTGCTTCGTAAGCAGAATTAGAAATCATTGGTAAGGTCCCTATTAAACTTATCACAAGCTTTAAATTAATCGGCCACCTAGCCTTGGTAACCACCTGCTCTTTTTTCCAACCTTTTAGAATGGCCCTTACAATAAATTTTGAGACATCCTTCCACCCCAATAACAAGGAAAAGGAAGACACTCCTGCCATTCTTTGCTGAGCTACTAGGCTCGTAGGTGTTCAAGGTAATCCAGTAGAGATTCAACCTAGAGTGAGAATTACCGTTAATATCTCTTTCTTATGTAAAACTTAACCATTCTGACCATGCCTTACCATGATGGGTCCATGTGGATGGGTGACCGATGATTGAACCAACTGCATCAGCTGCTGTCGATTATCCCCCATAGGAAATCCGGGCACATCAAATCCTTGGGTGCTGGCCTTCAGATGCAGTCAGCGAAATCCCTCCCACTAGAAACGAGACAGAGCATCCGCAACACAATTAAGTACATCAGGTACATGCCTACCCCTGAAATATACATTGTATTCCAGACACCTAAGCACTAACAGGGAGATGTAAAAAAAGTTCTTATCATTAAAAATGGTGTAATTTTGCCCAACCAATCAGATGTTAGCTTTCAATGTTAAATAAGATTTGATTGGTTGGGGCAAAATTAGCACCATTTAAATGATAAGAACTTTTATTGAATAACCTGCAAGTGCCTAATCAGCAATAGAACAAGCAAAGAGGAACTGGCAAGATTATTAATGGCGTATACTACACTCTCATTATCAGTCCAGAATCTGATCTTTTTATTCTGCATTTTACAACCCCACAGTTTTACCGTCACCACTATGGGGAAGAGCTCCAGGAGAGTGAGATTCTACACTGATCACCAACTGATAGGCCAACGCTCTGCGCACCACTCATTGCCTAGTATGGCCCCAAAACCTATGGATCCAGCCAAATCCGTAATAGTTGTAATTCCCTGTTGGCTGTTTCCTCTTCCTGAAAACAAGTTCTACCATTATACCTGGTCCAGAATGTATGCCAGACCATCAAATCGTTATGCAACTCCTTTGTGATCCGAATATGGTGGTGAGAGGATGGAACACTCCAAGTGGCTAACTTAAGCTTTTTGAAATTTATTTTTTTGCCTCGGCCAACACACAAAAGGCCTGAGCCAATTACCAAAGGTTTTAGCTACCTTTGGTTTCCTTTCCCCTTTCTCAGTTTTTACCAGCTCCTTATCCATGTCACAATATCTGTTGTTATCAGGGACCATATGTCTACATAGTCGTTTTTTCCATATTATCCTTTATCCGGACAGGTGAACCCCCAGCGGGCTAACCCCGCAGAAATAAGATTCCTTCAGTGCCTCCACTGAGGGACCTCTGACACAGGCGGGAGTGCTGACGCTGGCAATGGACCCACCGATGAACTAGATGCATGCTATCAATTTTGCCCTATAATGCCCGCAGAACTTGAACCAGCTCACCTCCCTCATTCCCACTCACATTACCCCATGCCCCGGCACATGTGTACTATTGTGTGATATTGGATGGAACTTTGCCGTAGGTTCTCGTGTCCCTCCTGCATTCCCTCCCAGCTGGGGTGGCTGATGACCTCCTGCTTCTGTCTGAAGTCAATAAGTGGGAGACCCTGAATCTTCTGCCTCTGGAGTGGGACCACCAATGCCTGCTCTGTCCTTGGAGTACAAACGGTACTGCATCGGTCACTTCTGTGCTGGTCCCTGTGCCTACATCTGTGAGAGTCATCAATGCTCTCGTCAGAAGAGGAGTACCTAATCCTCCTTCTGATGTGTCTGTGGCTACTCCTCTCCCTTCTAGGCTGGCTCCTATCTCTGGACACCATCCTATCTTCAAACTCTCAACCTGTAATCCCTCTAATGGTGAACCTGGCTTCGTCTTGCCTTATAGGTGAGCGTCTCTGCCTATTTCCCCCCGCTGATGCTGTAAAACAGCTGGACGGGCAGTTCTCTGCGCCCATGGGGCACGACCTCCCCTGCCCCTGGGCCTCCCTCTATTTGTATATATTATTATGCTGACCCGGTGGCCTCAGGGGCACGGGTTCTCCTCACTGCGGACCGGTGGGGGGGGGCGATGGACCTCGGCCTGCGTAATTGGGAGGGGTGAATCGTAAATGCCTTCAACAGGCCCTCAGTGGCTGCCCGGCATCTAGGGGTAGCTGCTCGAATGACCCGTGCCCCCCTGGCCCCCTTCAAACAAATCTTGCAGCCAACCTGCCTCCTCCGAGTTGATTCCTCTCCCTTACCCTGTTCAGCATCTGCTCAGCATCAGCATCTTATTCCTCTCTCTCGTCTATCCTTTTGCCGCTGTTTTATTGCTCAGGAGCTGGAGCAAGAACTTTTACAGTTAGCATTGATTACAAAATGGCAACTCGTGGCCCACCCCTTCATACACCAGATGACGACAGAGCTGACGTCCGCGCTGATGTCATCCTCGTGCCTCTTGCAGGACCCGGTGTGGCCAATCCAGCATCGCACAGTGACGCAGTGACGTCACATGTCAGGCAGCAACCAGGACCCGCGAGGCGCGCATGGAGGAAGCGGCCTGGAAGACTACATCTCCAGCATCCCCGGGAGCACCTCCTGCCCCAGGTCAGATGCTCGGCTTAACTTGGTCCGGAGCTACCACTTTGTATCAACTGGACTTAAAGTTTAGTTCGCCTAGTCTTCCGATTGGCTTTCTCAATCAGAATGACTTGTACAAGAATCTCTAGAATTAAGTACCCTGGAAAGTCCAAATAGATATGACAGCCAGGTGTTAGGGACCTTCTTAATGCAAGGTGTGTTGCATTGAGGCTAGAGGTGTTATCGAAACTGCCCAGGGTAAGGTGTCAAAATTGCATTATATATGGCAGACAGTTGGTGTCGAAACCCCCCACACACCACACACACACCTCTATTCAAGCTTGTTTCTTTATTTTCACATAATGGCCTCCTTGACACCTCTGTTGAACCATTCCTGTTCCTTTGCCAAGATGTTGACATTACAATCTTCAAAGGTATGTCCTTTATCCTTAAAGGATAAGTACACCATGAAAAAAAAAGTTATTTGCAAGAGCCTACCTTTTCTGCTGAAACTTGCTGGTTTCCTCCTCCTGGAACATGTCATTTGCAGCTCCGCCCAGACAAAATGCCCTGCTCCCTCCAGCTTCCTGGGCTGCAAATGTAATCCAGATGTTCCGCATGCACGTGACGTCAGTGCGCACGTGACATGATATCAGCACATGTGTGTTAGCAAGACTGTGATTGGTGACGTCATGTCGCTGAATCCCACAGATCCATGACCTGGATGAATGAGAATCTTCACAAGCACTCAGTCAATATGCATAATTCATACAGACATAAATACCCACAGATCAATTAATGAAAAGTCTTCCCATAAGTGACCATTCCTGTCACTTGTTTTGAACTCAGGGAGCCTGAGCCCATGGTTATGAACCACTGCCCAGTAGTCCTTATACTACACAAATGGAATTCACAATGTCAATGGATTATGTCAACTGTTCCTTAAGAGGGGGAGCAAATTTAAGTTTATTACCTGAACAAATCAGACAGAATGCATTGTGGTCATATGTTCTGCACCTTTATATTAATTTCCTGTATTCATTACACAGATATTTAGCTGTAGTCGAGTAACTGGGAGGATCCTCTAGCCATGTAAATCCCATGTGAAAAACTAGGATAGGAAAGTCTGGGAAAATATTAAACTTTCCATCTTTTGTGAGATTTTCTCTATTTAATGCAGTCCAAACCCTTTTTAATTTGATCCAGCATAACTGGGATCAGAGAATCCATTTCCCTATCTACATATGGGATTCAAATTAGGAAAAAATGTGCCCCTAAGAGACAAAAACAACTGAGAATATGGCACATATCATGTCTAATTTAATAGCAGACTGCAAAACAAGCCAGCATTGATTAACCAAGCAGAATAAATCCAATATGACATTTTAAGGACAATTACCAAATAAGGATCAAGCCTCTGTCCTATGTAGGTTGTTTGTCCTTCTCGGACATGTTCAGGAAAATCCCCCTCTGAATATCACTTTCACACTCCCTACTCTGCTGGCTTCTCTGCTAGACCTGGTCTCACACTCCTACATTAACTCATGGTGAACGTGGACACAATTTAAGGCAAGAATAAGACAAACTCACCTGGAGTGAAAAACAGTTCATTAGATGATTTTCTCATCTTTCAGCTTTCATTGTATCACCAAGGAAGGATTTTATAAGCGCTATGCCCCACCATGCCCAAAATGTGAACAATGCAATCCTTTTTGCAAATAGTGGTGTCCATACCCCACTATCTGTGTTGCGATGAGCCTGTTTGCAAAAACCGTTTTTGGTGCTCATCACGTGTTGTTATGCAAGGGAAAATGGAAGCACATGCACTAACACACAAAATTGTGTATCCTACAGTTTTTAAAAACTGAAAACACTTTTTTTTAGCGTTATAGGGGCCTAAGCCCAAACAACCACTCAGATGTAGCCATAATAATAAACATGGTTTCCTGTATTCCTGCAATTTTAAATTATTTTGATACGGAAAGGCTCCATTTGCACCAAGCTTTTTATTACCCACTATTGACATGCCCCCACTGGATGTGGGATCTTTGAAACATACTTATAGAACAATGGCACTGTTAACATACAAGTGAATAAGACATATCTCATTTACAGTTTTCCTTGGGTTCATAATGTCATGGTTACTGAGAGGCTGTGGAGAGAGTGTCTTCCTATTGGCAAGGCCCCGGACACCCACAAGTAGGGAGCAGAGCAAGACCAACCATACTCGTATTATAAATAATCTAAGGCAAACCCATAGAGTGGGGACCTAGTGATTTAGTTCCTCGCCCTGGGTACTTTTAGTGGAGGAGGTAGTTATGATTTGTTTCTCTTTGAGAAAGAACATAGTGCATATAATATACAAACAGTTAAATTATTTTTAAAATCAATAAAATTAATAAGGAATTTCCGCCTCCCAATATAATTTCTTTGAAAAGCACCAGCATGAAGAAAACTGCTTCTGTTAGGCTTTAACATACAGTAAAGCCCAGGACACCAACCTGGCAGCTGAAAACTAACGTGTTGGCGCTCCTCAATGACATTATATTGGGAGGTAGGAATATTCAATCCTACCTCTCTGCCCCAGGTACTTTCCTTATTAAAAAGTAAATTTTACAATGCAGTTGTCCTTTAATGTGAAAATACACAGAAGTATAGTATGAATGCAATAACACTAGAAGAAATTACAGTCTCTCTGCCAATATATTGTGCAACAACAGTATATAAGATAATACAGACAAAAGCAGAGATGGGTCTCTGCTCATGCAACAATGGCCTACATCGCAGTCACATCCACAATGACAAATCCACTCCTTAATAAATGTTAACATCCCTTCTGATGCTGTGTCCCTATGTTAATATTAGAAGACCCTGAAAAGACAGAGACTAAAAAGGATAAAGCACTGGGCAAGTTATGTATTTTCCATTAAATTTGGAAGCAAAAGAGGCAAATAACAACAGTTCTTACATGAGGGTTTCAGTGGCGTGACTGAAGTTAATGGAATTTTGGCAGGGTAATATTCAGATTCCTGTCCATCTCCAATCCCAATAAATGTGTTATTAATAACGAGACTAGAAAGGACATGACTAAAAACAGTTGTTGCTTTCGTGCTGCTTTGTAAGAAATATGTTTGAATTTGGATCTTCTTCAACCAGTCCAAGCCAATATACTGCATGTCCTAATAAACCAACAGAGAGTTTGTTCTGCTGCAGTAGTACTAGTTCGACTGGTTAAAAACCCAGAAATAATGATTCAAGGAGAAGCTAAAAGGCTGAAAGAAAATGTTATTATATTGTATAGGTTTAGTGAATCAAATCAGGTTTTACTTGCATTCATATTCCTTTGTTCCCTAAGACAACCAGGGCCGGATTTATACTTTTTCTAGCCAAGGCCAGCTAACTTGTACTGCCTGTGCCCCCCACCCCTCGTATCTTCAAGAAAAAAGTTGCCCGGTTAAACTATTTGTTCATTCAATACATGATGTATATTCTTTGAGAAGGAGCCCATTGAATTAGCTGCCCTAGCAAGCTAATGTAGCAAAATTAAACCAGCCTAGTATGTGTACCTTTCCTTAACTACTGTAGAGGTTGAACAGAGCAGAGGCTGGCACAGAACACGACACCACTTGCAGATTTCCTTGCTTGCAGTTTGCTTCATCTTGCTTTCACATATTACATTTAACGACTTATGTGTGTTTGTGTAAATTTAATATGAGGATGCAATGCTGCCTAACTTAAAATTTTATTTTATTTATTATTATTTTTGCCGCCCCTGGTGGCTGTGCCACCCTAGGCCACAGCCTAGGTGGCCTAGTGGGAAATCTGGCCCTGAGAATAACAATGTCAAATTTACAAAGTATTGGCTTAGTTCACATTGTTTCAGCAAGAATTGTCGGGAAGGACAAAGAGTCTAAATCTTAAGAAATCTGGAATAAATTGATTTTTTTTTGCCACCTGAGCCAAACTTTTGACTGCTGCCCCTATGTACCACTAGGCGCCATGAAGTGTGACACCGCAACCAGGGTTAGGTGTGCGTGGCTTTCAGGAAGGGCGTAGTTAAAGATTTAGTCTATCATAACTTCACATCACGGCGGTTATTTACAGTTCCTCAAAAAGTAATTTATACCCACCATAATTCCTGAAGAATAAAAGATTTTTCCCAAAAGATTTGTAATCCTGCACAACATCAAGGTAGATTGTTTCAGCCACTAACCTAACTAACCTAACGAAGTTGCCCTCACACCCTAGCTCACACAGGTAGTACATATAATATGCCCTAATGCCCATATCACACAGATAGGTACATATAACATGCACAGATCACACATATAGGCACATCAAAATGCCTAATGCTAAAATCCCATAGATAGGTACATACAACATGCCCTGATGCCCAGATCCCCCACACTATGTTGAAAATAAGATTGCCCGGTCTGCCCACACAGATAATTACCCGGCTTACCCTATGAAAATCAGAGCAGGGCCTGCATGAAGGTGGGAGTTAGTGAGAGAGGAAGTGGAAAATTGGGGGTCCATGAGCTGCACCAACAATATATTTTCCTGCCTGCCTCTTTTCTTAAAAAAAAAAAAATATGTTTATCAGCGGTGCCGCCCTGAGCATCTACTCATTGCCTCATTAGAGAGGCACACCTGTACATGACTTATCCCACTGGGGGAGGATCTAAGAATGAGATGTCATGTGCTCCTTGTACAAAAAGATATGATTCTATGTATTTTGGAATATAGAAGAAAAAGAAAAAAGCACTTACTACTAAAAGTAAAAACATCCTTTATTCATAAAAACTAATGGTGACAAAGTTAAAACGAGATATTAAATACCATAACATACATCAAAATCTTACCACCAACGGACAACCCCCAAATAAAAGGCACACAGTTGCGAGCGGACATTTTGGCGATATTGCACGTGTGCACACACTTGGGGGTCATTGTCAGCAGTAAGATCGTACATGTGTACGGAACATATGTAACTAAAGTCAAAGTAGTTCTAATGCCCTTTCAAGGTAAGTGACCTGATGTAACACATAACATATTGTGTCGTTATATTAATACTGAGACTGGTCAGGGTGATATAGCAGCTAGAGGTGCTTGTTCATGAAGGCGTTTACCATGACCTGCATTGCCAGAGCTTCCTCCATAATGGCACACCGCCCTTTATAAACAGACATCCAGAGCTCTCCCGAATGAGCGTAGTGATATATTTTGGAACATAAACAATAGTGATATACTATTTAACTCAGCTTAACAAGTAAATTCTTCACAAAAAAGTTGTTTCCATGACCTATTTAATTTCAAATTAATGTAAATGCCCCTAGAGGGATATTGTACATGAAGAAAGCAGAGAAAGTAAGTGCTCAGGGCTGACCACTCACATCACCTTAGAAGAAATAAATGTAATGTGCAGAAAGGAGTTTGCCATAAACTCTAATTCTTTCCCTGTTATAAAGATATTTTCATTTTCCTTAGCGTTTTGGCACAGGATGGAGGCAGAGCACGAGTGATTAATTAGATGAAAGCCAAGTATTAACACACCCAAGAAAACAAATACAGCTACATGACTTTGCACCAGTTACACGAGGGGGCCGTATTCATACAGGATTGATAATTACAGGAATCTATTCTTTCACTAGCGATGCGATATTTTCCTTGGCGTTTAAAAGCTACTGATCATTATCGATACAGAGAGCGTTACTTACAACTGTGTAATAATGCCTTCGCCTCCCAATGGGCCAATATGATGCGATGTAAAATACCACGTGACTTGTATTTTAGACTCTGTAAAAACTTACCATTGTGTTCAGGTCAAAGAAAAACATTGAACACCACCTTAGAGGGCTATATTGGCATTAATAGTGAGGAATCCCTTTTTTAAATAAACCTGTGGTTTCAATTCGAGAACGCCCATTTTCAAAATCTCTCCAAAATTTTGAAAACTTTGAACATTTCATCGAAAAATTTCTATTCAGAACATAAAAAAAGAAAAATGGAAAAGTATTAAAATTCCAATTCAATCAGATTTTTATAGGTTCCGCGTAACGGCAATCAGAACAAAACTTGCCAGTTTTCTCTATTTATTAGTGGGGTACCAATGCACTAATTACAGTATATGGGCAAGAAGCTGCACTCCACTTGCAATGCTATTCAATAGCAGGCCCAACTTTATGAACTGCTTTCACATTTTTACTTATGATTTATGGTGCATGTAATAATGTGGATAGAAATAGAAAAGCATGCATTTATTGTGCATTTAAGTAATGGGGATAGAGATAGAGAAAAGCATGCATTTATGGTGCATTTAACTAATGTGAATGGAGATAGAAAAGCATGCATTATTGTGCATTTAACTAATGTGGATAGAGATAGAAAAGCATGTGTTTATGGTGCATTTAACTAATGTGGATGAGATAGAAAAGCATGCATTTATTGTGCATTTTTCAATGTGGATAGAGACAGAAAAGCACGCATTTATAGTGCATTTTACTAATGTGGATAGAGACAGAAAAGATGTGTGTATGGTGCATTTAAGTAACGTGGATAGAGATAGAAAGCATGCGTTTATTGTGCATTAACTAATGTGGATAGAGACAGAAAAGCATGCATATGGTGCATTTAAGTAATAGGGATAGAGATAGAAAAGCATGCATTTATGGTGCATTTAAGTAATAGGGATAGAGATAGAAAGACAGCATTTATGGTGCATTTAACTAATGTGGATAGAGATTGGAAAGCATGCGTTTATTGTGCATTTAGTAATGTGGATAGAGATAGAAAAGCATGGTTTATTATGCATTTAGTAAGTAAGATAGAGATAGAAAAGCATACATTTGGTGCATTTAACTATGTGGATAGAGATAGGAAGCATGCGTTTATTGTGCATTTAAGTAATGTGGAAAGAGAGAAAAAGTGCATTTATGGTGCATTTTAGTAATGTAGATAGAGCTAGAAGACCATGCGTTTATTGTGCATTTAAGTAATGTGGAAGATAAAAAAGCATGCGTTTATTGTGCATTTAACTAATGTGGATAGATAGGAAAGCATGCGTTTATTGTGCATTTAACTTATGTGGATAGATAGGAAAGCAGCGTTTATGGTGCTTTAAGTAATGGGATAGATAGGAAAGCATGATTTATGGTGCATTTAACTAATGTGGATGGATAGGAAAGCATGGTTTATGGGTGCATTTAACTAATGTGGATAGATAGGAAAGCATGCGTTTATGGTGTATTAACTAATGTGGATAGATAGGAAAGCATGCGTTTGGGTGCATTAACTAATGTGGATAGATAGGAAAGCATGCGTTTATGGTGCATTTTAGTAATGTAGATAGAGATAGAAAAGCATGCGTTTATTGTGCAATAACTAATGTGGATAGATAGGAAAGCAGGCATTATGGTGCATTTAACTAATGTGGCTAGATAGGAAAGCATGCATTTATGGTGCATTAACCAATGTGGCTAGATAGGAAAGCAGCATTTATGGTGCATTTAACTAATGTGGATAGATAGGAAAGCATGATTTATTGTGCATTAACTAATGTGGATAGAAGGAAGCATGCGTTTATGGTGCATTTTAGTAATGTAGATAGAGATAGAAAAGCATGTGTTATTGTGCATTTAACTAATGTGGATATAGAAGGAAAGCATGCATTTATGGTGCATTTAAATAATGTGGATAGATAGAAAGCATGCATTTATGGTGCATTTAACTAATGTGGCTAGATAGGAAAGCATGCATTTATGGTGCATTTAACTAATGTGGATAGATAGGAAAGCTGCGTTTATGGTGCATTTAACTAATGTGGATAGATGAGGAAAGCATGCGTTTATTGTGCATTAACTATGGGGATAGATAGAAAAGCATGCGTTTATTGTGCATTTAACAAATGGATAGATAGAAAGCATGCGTTTATGGTGCATTTAAGTAATGGATGGTGGATAGGAAAGCATGCGTTATGGTGCATTTAACTATGTGGATAGATAGGAAAGCATGCGTTTATGGTGTATTTAACTAATGTGGATAGATAGGAAAGCATGCGTTTAGGGTGCATTTAACTAATGTGGATAGATAGGAAAGCATGCGTTTATGGGTGCATTTAGTAATGTAGATAGAGATGAAAAAGCATGCGTTTATTGTGCAATTACTAATGTGGATAGTAGGAAAGCAGGCATTTATGGTGCATTTAACTAATGTGGCTAGATAGGAAAGCATGCATTATGGTGCATTTAACAATGTGGCTAGATAGGAAAGCATGCATTTATGGTGCATTTAACTAATGTGGATAGATAGGAAAGCATGCATTTATTGTGCATTTAACTAATGTGGATGATGAGATAGGAAGCATGCGTTTATGGGCATTTTAGTAATGTAGATAGAGATAGAAAAGCATGTGTTTTGGTGCATTAACTAATGTGGATAGATAGGAAGCATGCATTTATGGTGCATTTAAATAATGTGGATAGATAGGAAAGCATGCATTTATGGTGCATTTAACTAATGTGGCTAGATAGGAAAGCATGCATTTATGGTGCATTTAACTAATGTGGATAGATAGGAAAGCATGCGTTTATGGTGCATTTAACTAATGTGGATAGATAGGAAAGCATGCGTTATTGTGCATTTAACTAAGTGGATAGATAGAAAAGCATGCGTTTATGTGCATTAACTAACATGGATAGATAGGAAAGCATGCGTTTATGGTGCATTTAAGTAATGTGGATAGATAGGAAAGCATGCGTTATGGTGCATTTAACTAATGTGGATGATAGGAAAGCATGCGTTATGGTGCATTTAACTAATGTGGCTAGATAGGAAAGCATGCGTTAGGGTGCATTTTAGTAATGTAGATAGAGATAGGAAAGATGCATTATTGTGCATTTAACTAATGTGGATAGATAGGAAAGCATGCATTTATGGTACATAAACTAATGTGGATAGATAGAAAAAACGCGTTTATGGTGCATTTTAGTTATGTGGATAGAGATAGAAAAGCATGCACTTATGGTGCATTTTTCAATGTGGATAGAGATAGAACAACATACGCGATGCTTTTCCTATCTAGCACATAGTTAAATGCACCATAAACGCATGCTTTCCTATCTATCCACATTAGTTAAATGCACCATAAACGCAGCTTTCCTATCTATCCACAATTACTAAATGCACCATAAACGCATGCTTTCCTACTATCCATGTAGTTAATGACAATAAACGCATGCTTTTCTATCTATCCACATTAGTTAAATGCACAATAAACGCAAGTTCCTATCTATCCACATAGTTAAATGCACCATAAACGCATGCTTTCCTATCTATCCACATAGTTAAATGCACCATAAATGCATGCTTTCCTATCTAGCACACATTAGTTAAATGCCCATAAATGCATGCTTTCCTATCTATCCACATTATTTAAATGCACCAAAATGCATGCTTTCCTATCTATCCACATTAGTTAAATGCACCAAAACAAGCTTTTCTATCTCTATCTACATTACTAAAATGCACCATAAACGCATGCTTTCTATCTATCCACATTAGTTAAATGACAATAAATGCCTGCTTTCCTATCTATCCACATTAGTTAAATGCACCATAAATGCATGCTTCCTATCTGCCACATGGTTAAATGCACCATAAATGCATGCTCTCTTATCTAGCCACATTAGTTAAATGCACCATAAATGCCTGCTTTCCTATCTATCCACATTAGTTAATTGCACAATAAACGCCTGCTTTTCTATCTCTATCTACATTACTAAAATGCACCATAAACGCATGCTTTCCTACTATCCACATTGTTAAATGCACCCTAAACGCATGCTTTCCTATTCTATCCACATTAGTTAAATACACCATAAACGCATGCTTCCTATCTATCCACATTAGTTAAATGCACCATAAACGCATGCTTCTATTCCATCCACATTACTTAAATGCACCATAAACGCATGCTTTCCTATCTATCCATGTTAGTTAAATGCACAATAAACGATGCTTTTTTATCTATCCACATTAGTTAAATGCCACATAAACGCATGCTTTCCTATCTATCCACATTAGTTAAATGCACCATAAACGCATGCTTTATCTATCCACATTAGTTAAATGCACCATAATGCATGCTTTCCTATCTAGCCACTTAGTTAAATGCACCATAAATGCATGCTTTCCTATCTATCCACATTATTTAAATGCACCATAAATGCATGCTTCCTATCTATCCACATTAGTTAAATGCACAATAAACACATGCTTTTCTATCTCTATCTACATTACTAAAATGCACATAAAAGCATGCTTTCCTATATCCACATTAGTTAAATGCACAATAAATGCATGCTTTCACTCTATCCACATTAGTTAAATGCACCATAAATGCATGCTTTCCTATCTAGCCACATTGGTAAATGCACCATAAATGCATGCTTTCCTATCTAGCCACATTAGTTAAATGACCATAAATGCCTGCTTTCCTATCTACCACATTAGTTAATTGCACAATAAACGCATGCTTTTCTATCTCTTCTACATTACTAAAATGCACCATAAACGCATGCTTTCCTATCTATCCACATTAGTTAAATGCACCCTAAACGCATGCTTTCCTATCTATCCACATTAGTTAAATACACCATAAACGCATGCTTTCCTATCTATCCACATAGTTAAATGCACCATAAACGCTGCTTTCCTATCCATCACATTAGTTAAATGCACATAAAGCTGCTTCCTATCTATCACATTACTTAAAAGCACCATAAACGCTGCTTTCCATCTATCCACCTAAGTAAAGCACAATAAACGCATGCTTTCCTATCTATCCACATTAGTTAAATGCACAATAAACGCAGCTTTTTATCTATCCACATTACTTAAATGCACAATAAACGCATGGTCTTCTAGCTCTATCTACATTACTAAAATGCACCATAAATGCATTTTCTCTCTTTCCACATACTTAAATGCAACATAAACGCATGCTTTCCTATCTCTATCCACCATTAGTTAAATGCACCATAAATGTAGTGTTTCTATCTCTATCTACATTACTAAAATGCATAATAACGCATGCTTTTCTATCTCTTCCACATACTTAAATGCACAATAAACGCATGCTTTCAATCTCTATCCACATTAGTTAAATGCACCATAAAGCATGTTTCTATCTCTATCCCTATTACTTAAATGCACCATAAATGCATGCTTTTCTATCTCATTCCCATACTAAATGCACCATAAATGCATGCTTTCTGTCTCTATCCACATTAGTTAAATGCACAATAAACGCATGCTTCTATCTCTATCCACGTTACTAAATGCACCATACACACATGCTTTTCTGTCTCATCCACATTAGTAAAAGCACTATAAATGCGTGCTTTTCTGTCTATCCACATAGTAAATGCACATAAATGCATGCTTTCTATCTCCATCCACATTAGTTAAATGCACCATAACACATGCTTTTCTATCTCTATCCACATTAGTTAAATGCACAATAAATGCATGCTTTTCTATCTCCATTCACATTAGTTAAATGCACCATAAATGCATGCTTTTCTATCTCTATCATTACTTAAATGACAATAAATGCATGCTTTTCTATTTCTATCCACATTAGTTACATGCACCATAAATGCATGAAGTAAAAATGTGAAAGCAGTTCATAAAGTTGGGCCATGCTATTGAATAGCATTGCAAGTGGAGTGCAGCTTCTGCCCATATACTGAATTAGTGCATTGGTACCCCACTAATAAATAGAGAAACTGGCAGTTTTGTTCTGATTGCCGTTACGCGGAACCTATAAAAATCTGATTGAATTGGAATTTTAATACTTTTCCATTTTTTTTTTTATGTTCTGAATAGAATTTTTCGATGAAATGTTCAAAGTTTTCAAAAATTTGGAGAGATTTTTGAAAATGGGGCGTTTCGAATTGAAACCAGGTTTATTTAAAAAAGGGGATTCCTCACTATTAATGCCAATATAGCACCTCTAAGGTGGTGTTCAAGTTTTTCTTTGACCTGACACAATGGTAAGTTTTTACAGAGTCTAAAAATACCAAGTCACGTGGTATTTTACTATCGCATCATATTGGCCATTGGGAGGCGAAGGCATTATTACACAGTTGTAAAGTAACGCTGCTCTGTACGATAATGATCAGTAGCTTTTAACCGCCAAGGAAAATATCGCATCGGCTAGTGAAAGAATAGATTCCTGTAATTATCAATCCTGTATGAATACGGCCCCTCGTGTAAATGGGTGCAAAGTAACATGTAGCTGTATTTTGTTTTCTGGGTGTGTAATACGGCTTTCATCTAATTAATCACTCGGCTCTGCCTCCATTCCTGTGCCAAAACGCTAAGGAAAATGAAAATATCTTATAACAGGGAAAGAATTAGAGTTTATGGCAAACCTCTTCTGCACATTTACATTATATTTCTTTAAGGTGATGTGAGTGGTCGCCCTGAGCACTTACTTTCTCTGCTTTCTTCATGTACAATATCCCTAGGGGCATTTACAGTAATTTTGAAAATTAAATAGGTCAATGGAAACAACTTTTTTGTGAAGAATTATTGTTAAGCTGAGTTAAATAGTAATCACTATGTTTATGTTCCAAAAATATACTACGCTCATTCGGGGGAGCTCTGGATGTCTGTTATAAAGGGCTGGTGGCCATTATGGAGGAAGCTCTGGCAATGCAGTCATGGGCTAAACGCCTTCATGAAACAAGCACCTCAGCTGCTATATCACCCTGACCAGTCTCAGTATTAATATAACGACACATATGTTATTGTGTTACATCAGGTCACTTACCTTGAAAGGGCATTAGAACTACTTTGACTTAGTTACATATGTTCCGTACACATGTACGATCTTACTGCTGACAAATGACCCCAAGTGTGTGCACACACGTGCAATTATCGCCAAAAATGTCCGCTCGTCAACTGTGTGCCTTTTATTTGGGGGTTGTCCGTTGGTGGTAAGATTTTGATGTATGTTATGGTATTTAATATCTCGTTTAACTTTGTCACCATTAGTTTATTAATAAAGGATGTTTTTACTTTTAGTAGTAAGTGCTTTTTTCTTTTTCTTCTATATTCCAAAATACATAGAATCTATCTTTTTGTACAAGGAGCACAGACATATCTTAGATCCTCCCCCAGTGGGATAAGTCATGTACAGGTGTGCCTCTCTAAGAGGCAATATGAGTAAGATGCTCAGGGCGGCACCGCTGATAAACATATTTTTTTTTTTTAAGAAAAGAGGCAGGCAGGAAAATAATATTGTTGGTGCACGCTCATGGACCCGCAATTTTCCACTTCCTCTCTGCACTAACTCCCACCTTCATGCAGGCCTGCTCTGATTGTATAGGGTAAGCCGGGTAATTATCTGTGTGGGCAGACCTGGGACATCTTATTTTCAATAGTGTGGGGGATCTGGGCATCAGGAGTTGTAGTACCTATCTATGGGATTTTAGCATTAGGGCATATTGTATGTGCCATATGTGTGATCTGTGCATGTTATATTTACCTATCTGTGTGATATGGGCATTAGGGATATTATATGTACCTACCTGTGTGAGCTAGGTGTGAGGGCAACTTCGTTAGGTTAGTTAGGTTAGTGGCTGAAACAATCTACCTTGATGTGGTGGCAGGATTCAAATCTTTTGGGAAAAATCTTTTATTCTCAGGAATTATGGTGGGTATAAATTACTTTTTGAGGAACTGTAAAAATACCGCCGTGATGTGAAGTTATGATAGACTAAATTTTAAATACGCCCATTCCTGAAAGCCACGCACACCTAACCCTGGTTGCGGTGTCACACTTCATGGCGCCTAGTGGTACATAGGGGCAGCAGTCAAAAGTTTGGCTCAGGTGGCAAAAAAAAAATCAATTTATTCCCGATTTCTTAAGATTTAGACTCTTTGTCCTTCCCGACATTCATTGCTGAAACAATGTGAACTAGCCAATACTTTGTAAATTTGACATTGTATTCTCAGGGCCAGATTTCCCACTAGGCCACCTAGGCTGTGGCCTAGGGTGACAGCCACCAGGGGCGGCAAAAATAATAATAAATAAAATAAAATTAAGTAGGCAGCATTGCATCCTCATATAAATTTACACAACACACATAAGTCGTTAAATGTAATATGTGAAAGCAAGATGAAGCAAACGTGCAAGCAAGGAAATCTGCAAGTGGTGTGTCTGTGTCTGTGCCAGCCTCTGCTCTGTTCAACCTCTCAGTAGTTAAAGGAAAAGGTACACATACTAGGCTGGGTAATATTTGCTACATTAGCTTGCTAGGGCAGCTAATTTAATGGGCTCCCTTCCTCAAAGAATAACATCAGTATTGAATGACAAATAGTTTAACCGGGCAACTTTTTTCTTGAAGATACGAGGGGTGGGGGGCACAGGCAGTACAAAGTTAGCTGGCCTTGGCTAGAAAAAAGTATAAATCCGGCCCTGGTTGTTCTTAGGGACAAAAGGAATATGAATGCAAGTAAAACCTGATTTGATTCAGCTAAACCTATACAATATAATAACATTTTCTTTCAGCCTTTTAGCTTCTCCTTGAATCATTATTTCTGGGTTTTTAACCAGTCGAAAATAGTACTAATGCAGCAGAACAACTCTCTGTTGGTTTTATAGGACATGCAGTATATTGGCTTGGACTGGTTGAAGAAGATCCAAATTCAAACATATTTCTTACAAAGCAGCACGAAAGCAACAACTGTTTTAGTCATGTCCTTTCTAGTCTCGTTATATAATAACACATTTATTGGGATTGGAGATGGACAGGAATCTGAATATTTACCCTGCCAAAATTCCATTAACTTCAGTCACGCCACTGAAACCCTCATGTGAAGAACTGTTTATTTGCCTCTTTTGCTTCCAAATTTAATGGAAAATACATAACTGCCCAGTGCTTTATCCTTTTTAGTCTCTGTCTTTTCAGGGTCTTCTAATATTAACATAAGGGACACAGCATCAGAAGGGATGTTAACATTTATTAAGGAGTGGATTTGTCATTGTGGATGTGATCTGCTGATGTAGGCCATTGTTGCATGAGCAGAGACCCGGATCTCTGCTTTGTCTGTATTATCTTAATAATGTTGTTGCACAATATATTGGCAGAGAGACTGTAATTTCTTCTAGTGTTATTGCATTCATACTATACTTCTGTGTATTTTCACATTAAAGGACAACTGCATTGAAAATTTACTTTTTAATAATGAAAGTACTGGGGCGAGAGGTAGGATTGAATATCCTACCTCCAATATAATGTCATTGAGGAGCGCCAACACGTTAAGTTTTCAGCTGCAGGTTGGTGTCCTGGGCTTTACTGTATGTTAAGCCTAACAGAAGCAGTTTTCTTCATGCTGGTGCCTTTCAAAGAAATTATATTGGGAGGCGGAAATTCCTTATTAATTTTATTGATTTTAAAAATAATTTAACTGTTTGTATATTATATGCACTATACTTCTTCAAAGAGAAACAAATCATAACTACCTCTCCCACTAAAAGTACCCAGGGCGAGGAACTAAATCACTAGGTCCCACTCTATGGGTTTGCCTTAGATTATTTATAATACCTGAGTATGGTTGTCTTGCTCTGCTCCCTACTTGTGGGTGTCCGGGGCCTGCCAATAGGAAGACACTCTCCACAGCTCTCCAGTAACCATGACATTATGTAACCCAAGGAAAACTGTAAATGAGGATATGTCTATCACTTGTAATGTTAACAGTGCCATTGTTCTATAAGTATGTTTCAAAGATCCACCACATCCAGGTGGGGCATGTCAATAGTGGGTAATAAAAAGCTTTGGTGCAAATGGAGCCTTTCCGTATCAAAATAATTAGTAAAAATTGCAGGAATACAGGAACCAGTTTATTATTATAGCTACATCTGAGTGGTTGTTTGGGCTTAGGCCAGCTATAACGCTAAAAAAAATGTGTTTCAGTTTTTAAAACTGTGGATACACAATTTTGTGTGTTAGTGCATGTGCTTCCATTTTCCCTTGCATAACAAACGTGATGAGCACCAAAAACGGTTGTTGGCACAAACAGAGCTCATCGCAACACAGATAGTGGGGTATGGACACCACTATTTGCAAAAAGGATTGCATTGTTCACATTTTGGGCATGGTGGGGCATAGCGCTTATAAAATCCTTCCTTGGTGATACAAATGAAAGCTGAAAGATGAGGAAAATCATCTAAATGAACTGTTTTCACTCCAGGTGGTTTGCTTATTCTTGCCTTAAATTGTGTCCAGTTCACCATGAGTTAATGTAGGAGTGTGAGACCAGGTCTAGCAGAGAAGCCAGCAGAGTGGGGTGTGTGAAAGTGATATTCAGAGGGGGATTTTCCTGAACAGTCGAGAAGGACAAACAACCTTACATAGGACAGAGGCTTGATCCTTATTTGGTAATTGTCCTTTAAAAATCATATTGGATTTATTCTGCTTGGTTAATCAATGCTGGCTTGTTTGCAGTCTGCTATTAAATTAGACATGATATGTGCCATATTCTCAGTTGTTTTTGTCTTTAGGGGCAATTTTTCCTAATTATGAATCCCATATGTAGTAGGGAAATGGATTCTTGATCCCAGTTAATGCTGGATCAAATTAAAAAGGGTTTGGACTGCATAAAGAGAAAATCTCACAAAAGATGGAAAGTTTAATATTTCCCGACTTTCCTATCCTAGTTTTTCACATGGGATTTACATGGCTAGAGGATACTCCCAGTTACTCGACTACAGCTAAATTCATGTGCGTAATGAAACAGGAAATTAATATAAAGGTGCAGAACATATGACCACAATGCATTCTCTGATTTGTTCAGGTAATAAACTTAAATTTGCTCCCCTCTTTAAGGAACAGTTGACATAATTCCATTGACATTGTGAATTCCATTTGTGTAGTATAAGGACTACTGGGCAGTGGTTCATAACCATGGGCTTCAGGCTCCCTGAGTTCAAAACAAGTGACAGGAATGGGACTTATGGGAAGACTTTTCTATTAATTGATCTGTGGGTATTGTATGTCTGTATGAATTATGCATATTGACTGAGTGCTTGTGAAGATTCTCATTCATCCAGGTCATGGATCTGTGGGATTCAGCGACATGACGTCACCAATCACAGTCTTGCTAACACACATGTGCGTGATATCATGTCACGTGCGCATGAAGTCAACGTGCATGCGGAACATCTGGAAATTACATTTGCAGGCCCAGGAAGCTGGAGGGAGCAGGGCATTTTGTCTGGGGGAGCTGCAAGACATGTTCCAGGAGGAGGAAACCAGCAAGTTCTAGCAGAAAAGGTAGGCTCTTGCAAATAACTTTTTTTTTTTCATGGTGTACTTATCCTTTAAGGAAAAGGACATACCTTGAAGATTGTAATGTCAACATCTTGGCAAAGAACAGGAATGGTTTTAACAGAGGTGTCAAGGAGGCCATTTATGTGAAATAAAGAAAACAAGCTTGAATAGAGGTGTGTGTATGTGTGTGTGTGGGGGTTTCGACACCAACTGTCGCCATATATAATGCAATTTGACACCTTACCCCGGGCAGTTTCGATAAACACCTCTTAGCCTCAATGCATACACACCTTGCATTAAGAAGGTCCCTAACACCTGGCTGTAATAGCTAATTGGGACTTTCCAGGGTACTTAATTCTAGAGATTCTTGTACACAGTCATTCTGAATTGAGAAAGCCAATCGGAAGACTAGCGAACTAAACTTTAAGTCCAGTTGATACAAATGGTAGCTCCGGACCAAGTTAGGAGCCGGAGCATCTGACCTGGGGCAGGAGGTGGCCCCGGGGATGCTGGGAGATGTAGTCTTCCAGGCGCGCTTCCTCCTATGCGCGCCTCGCGGGTCCTGGTTGCTGCCTGAAGTGACGTCACTGCGTCACTGTGCGATGCTGGATTGGCCCACACGGGTCTCGCAAGAGGCACGAGGATGACATCAGCGCGGACGTCAGCTCTGTCGTCATCTGGTGTATGAAGGGGTGGGCCACGAGTTGCCATTTGTTAATCAATGCAACTGTAAAAAGTTCTTGCTCCAGCTCCTGAGCAATAAAACAGGGCAAAAGGATAGACAGAGAGAGAAAGGAATAAGATGGCTGATGCTGAGCAGATGCTGAACAGGGTAAGGGAGAGGATCAACTCGGAGGAGGCAGGTTGGCTGCAAGATTTGTTTGAAGGGGGCCAAGGGGGGCACGGGTCATTCGAGCAGCTACCCCTAGAGTCGGGAGCCACTGAGGGCCTGTTGAAGGCATTTACGATTCACCCCTCCCATTAGCGCAGGCCGAGGTCCATCGCCCCCCCCCACCTGTCGCAGTGGAGAGGAACCCGTGCCCCTGAGGCACCGGGTCAGCATAATATAATATACAAATAGAGGGAGGCCCAGGGGCAGGGGGTCGTGCCCCATGGGCGCAGAGAACTGCCCGTCCAGCTGTTGTAGCAGCATCAGGGGGGGGAAATAGGCAGAGACGCTCAGCCTATAAGGCAAGCGAAGCCAGGTTCACCATTAGAGGGATTACAGGTTGAGAGAGTTTGAAGATAGGATGGTGTCCAGAGATAGGAGCCAGCCTAGAAGGGAAGGGAGTAGCCACAGACACATCAGAAGGAGGATTAGGACTCCCTAGACGAGAGCAGTGATGACTCTCACAATGTAGGACAGGGACCAGCACAGAAGTGACCGATGCAGATACCGTTTGTACTCCAAGGAACAGAGCAGGCATTGGTGGTCCACTCCAGAGGCAGAAGATTCAGGGTCTCCCACTTATTGACTTCAGACAGAAGCAGGAGGTCATCAGCCACCCCAGCTGGGAGGGAATGCAGGAGGGACACGAGAAACCACGGCAAAGTTCCATCCAATATCACACAATAGTACACATGTGCCGGGGCATGGGGTAATGTGAGTGGGAATGAGGGAGGTGAGCTGGTTCAAGTTCTGCGGGCATTATAGGGCAAAATTGATAGCATGCCATCTAGTTCACGGTGGGTCCATTGCCAGCGTCAGCACTCCGCCTGGTCAGAGGTTCCTCAGTGGAGCATGAAGGAATCTTATTTCTGCGGGGTTAGCCCGGGGGTTCACCTGTCCGGAGACATAAAGGATAAAATAAAATATGGAAAAACGACTATGTGACATATGGTCCCTGATAACAACAGATATTGTGGACAGTGGATAAGGAGCTGGTAAAAACTGAGAAAGGGGAAAGGAAACCAAAGGTAGCTAAAACCTTTGGTAATTGGTTCAGGCCTTTTGTGTGTTGGCCGAGGCAAAAAAATAAATTTCAAAAAGCTATAGTTAGCCACTTGGAGTGTTCCATCCTCTCACCACCATATTCGGAACACAAAGGAGTTGCATAACGATTTGTGGTCTGGCATACATTGGACCAGTATAATGGTAGAACTTGTTTTCAGGAAGAGGAAACAGCCAACAGGGAATTACAACTATATACGGATTTGGCTGGATCCATAGGTTTTGGGGCCATACTAGGCAATGAGTGGTGCGCAGAGCGTTGGCCTATCAGTTGGTGATCAGTGTAGGAATCTCACTCTCCTGGAGCTTTCCCCATAGTGGTGACGGTAGAACTGTGGGGTTGTAAAATGCAGAATAAAAAGATCAGATTCGGACTGATAATGAGAGTGTAGTATACGCCATTAATAATCTTGCCAGTTCCTCTTTGCTTGTTTCTATTGCTGATTAGGCACTTGCAGGGTTATTCAATAAAAGTTCTTATCATTTAAAATGGTGCTAATTTTGCCCCAACCAATCAAATCTTATTAACATTGAAAGCTAACATCTGATTGGTTGGGGCAAAATTAGCACCATTTTTATGATAGAACTTTTATTACATCTCCCTGTTAGTGCTAGTGTGTCGAATACCATGTATATTTCAGGGGTAGGCATGTACCTGATGTACTTATGTGTTGCGGTGCTCTGTCTCGTTTCTAGTGGGGAGGGATTTCGCTGACTGCATCTGAAGGCCAGCACCCAGATTTGATTGCCGGATTTCCTATGGGGATAATCGACAGCAGCTGATGCAGTTGGTTCAATACGGTCACCCCATCCACATGGACCATCATGGTAAGGCATGGTACAGAGGTTAAGTTTTACATAAGAAAGAGATATTAACGGTAATTCTCACTCTAGGTTAGATCTCTACTGGATTACCTTGAACACTACGAGCCTAGTAGCTCAGCAAAGAATGGCAGGAGTGTCTTTCTTTTCCTTGTATTGGGGTGGAAGGATGTCTCTAAAGAATTTATTGTAAGGGCCATTCTAAAAGGTTGGAAAAAAGAGCAGGTGGTTACCAAGGCTAGGTGGCCGATTAATTTTAAGCTTGTGATAAGTTTAATAGGGACCTTACCAATGATTTCTAATTCTGCTTACGAGAAGCAAAGTTATGGGGGCTAGTTTTGCACTTGCTTTTTTGGGGCCATGCGGGTGGGGGAGTTAGTGTCAGCCAGTTCAAAACGACAGGTGGTCTAATGGAGGAAGATTTATTCATCACTCAATCGTCTATCAGGGTAAAAATAAAACGGTCAAAGACCGATCCGTTTGGTGAAGAAAGGTGGTTTTCTATATTTCCCATCACATCTTCTCTGGTGCCTAGTTCGGGCGGTTTCTAACTTTGCGGCAATTGAGCAACATCCCAGTCAGTGCTGCGTAAGCCCTTGGTCAGCTAGGTCTCCAACCTCAGGAGTTTGGGACGCATTCCTTAGGATAGCAGCAGAGACAGAAGCATACTCCTTAGGTTTTTCTTAGAAAGGGTCCACAGGTTAGGGCGCTGGTGTTCTAATTGTGTAGCGAGGTACATCCACCTGAACTGGTAATAATTAACATTTTTGTTATAGGTGCTCATCAACCCTCAGTATGGCTAGTGGGACTTCCTACCTGTTCTCTGGGCCAGAGAGCAGAAATCGACCCAGAGGATGGAACCTGGATTTCAATCTGCGTCGTTGTTATGAAAAGGGATCAGGGGCCTTGTCGGTGGCAAGTATACTGGAGGTAGTACAGATTAGTAAGGCTGACCCGGGACCTACAGTCCGGTTATCCACACATCCGGTAACGACCTCTGTCGGAATCGCTATCAGACCATTGTTTCTAATGAAAGCAGATTTATTGCATTTCCCTTTCAGGGAACTAATCATAGTCTGGTCAGAGGTGTTCCCAGAGTCCAATGGCAAGGGGCCAGGAATCAAGGGGGAAATCAAGGGGGCCTGGCTAGAAAAAGCCAGGAGGGTCCTTAACACCCGGATCTCAAAGGTTTGTTAGGTCCCAGTGGGTAGTGTGGTAGTTAGGCATCGCCAGTTAGAAGGTGACAATAGGATCCTCATGAGACAGGATGGAGTTCATTTGAACGATATCGCGCCGATATCTTCCTATCAGGGTACAGGACGGGATTGAGCAGGCACTATATGTTGGGTGGTGGCCGGATTCCATGTAGGCATACAGTAACTCTTGGTGACGGAGCATCCTTGCGAAGGTTATGTTTTGGAGCCGTTACATGCCCTCTGGGGATCCAGAGGCTTGGCATTCTAGAATTGGCTATGGCTGGGATTTTAATAAGTCGCAAGGATGTATAATTTAAGATCTGGCTAATGGATTGATCACATGTATGGAAGTGTCAATAAAAGCTGTGGCCTTCTGTTTTCACCAACCAGTGTGTCTGTCTGTTCATTTCCATCATGAAAAATTAAGGGTAAAAGTGGTTAGGTTACAACAAGCAAGCTTGGTAGTTCCCGACCCTGGTCTGGTAGCTCCGTCCCGAGTTAGGAGCCAGAGCATCTGACCTGGGGTGGGAGGTGCTCCCCGGGGATGCTGGGAGATGTAGTCTTCCGGACGCACCTCCTCCTATGTGCGCCTTGCGGGTCCGGTCGCGGCCTGACGTGTGACATCAACGTGTCACTACGCTATGCTGGATTGGTCCGCCAGGTCTCACGGGAGGCATGAGAGGACGCCAGAATGGACGTCAGTGCTGTATAAAGGGGCGGGCCACAAGGCGGGTCGGCGCCATTTTATATCATTGCTGATTGGAGAAGTTCTTCCTCCCTTCTAAAGTTTAGGGTTTTTCTTGAGTTTTATATTGGAGGTTTTTGTGTTAATTAATAAAGTGTTGTGTGTAGTCACAGCTGCGGATGCATCCTTGCGAAGGTTATGTTTGGAGGAAAAAAGGTAGCTGAGGGTCGCGCTCCAATTTTATAGAAAATTATATGTTTTGGAGCCGTTACATGCCCTCTGGGGATCCAGAGGCTTGGCATTCTAGCATTGGCTATGGGGGGTTTTAATTAATTAAGTGCGCAAGAATGTATAATTTAAGATTGGCTAATGGATTGCTACATGTAATGGAAGTATCAATAAAAACTGTGGCTTCTGTTTTCACCCAACCAGTGTGTTTGTCTGTTCATTTCCATCATGAAAAATGAGGGGTAAAAGTGGTTAGGTTACAACAGCAGCTTGATAGTTCCCGGCCCTGGTCTAAATACGACAGATACATTTGACTGGAAATAAAGGATTACTAATGTGTTTATGTAGGGGTTCCTCAACTTGAAAATGGATCAAGGGTTCCACAAGGGTAAAAAGGTTGGAAAACACTTAATTATTCTATTCCAAACTATTTTAGTTATATTCAGGCAGTTTGGCATTTATACTACATACTTTCTACATAACTTCTGTGTGTTTTTAATATGTGGGTTTAGATTAATTGTAATGGACAATTAAAAGAATCGATACGTGATAACTGACCAGGAAGCATAAAGGACAATTATACTCACCTTCCTCCGCTCCACATCTTGTGTGCAGTAACTTTACCCTGGGCGGGACCTGAACCGCTAGGTTCTCACCCCGGATTCACGACAACCTACAGCAGCTTGTTGCAGCAACGCTGCTTTGGTAGGTCCGCCCACTCCTCCCCGGCAGCGACGAGGCCAATAGGACGGCACGTCTGAACAAGCGTTCTGGTCCTCACCCGGGTAAAAGTTACTGCACGAAAGATGTGGAGCGGGGGAAGGTGAGTATAATTGTCCTTTAAGTGGAATGAGTAAGGTGAGGGAGATGTTCTATAAACTGTAATGTGACAGTAAGGTTTTTTGTTTTTGATTTTGATTTGATTATAGTTTTAAGGTTTAAAACAAATAATGCGTTTAGAATCTAAACTAATGGCAAAAGACAATAAATAAATCAAAGTCTGATTGTTACCCTACAGACTCTTCTCCAGGGATGATCCATGAGTACTGATTGTCAGAGAGAGATCCTAGCCATGGACCAAGATCTCTATCTACATTACTAAAATGCACCATAAACGCATGCTTTCCTATCTAGCCACATTAGTTAAATGCACCATAAACGCATGCTTTCCTATCTATCCACATTAGTTAAATGCACCATAAACGCATGCTTTCCTATCTATCCACATTACTTAAATGCACCATAAACGCATGCTTTCCTATCTATCAGGTGAGAGCACCTTAACAAAAATGTTATAATTACCAGTTCAGGATGGATGTACCTCGCTACACAATTAGAACACCAGCGCCCTAACCTGTGGACCCTTTCTTCAGAAAAACCTAAGGAGTATGCTTCTGTCTCTGCTGCTATCCTAAAGGAATGCGTCCCAAACTCCTGAGGTTGGAGACCTAGCTGACCAAGGGCTTTACGCAGCACTGACTGGGATGTTGCTCTATTGCCGCAAAGTTAGAAAACCGCCCGAACTAGGCACCAGTGGAGATGTGAGGAAATATAGAAAACCACCTTTCTTCACCAAACGATCTGTCTTTGACCGTTTTATTTTTACCCTGATAGACGATTGAGTGATGAATAAATCTTCCTCCATTAGACCACCTGTCGTTTTGAACTGGTGACACTAACTCCCCCACCCGATGGCCCCAAAAAAGCAAGTGCAAAACTAGCCCCCAATAACTTTGCTTCGTAAGCAGAATTAGAAATCATTGGTAGGTCCCTATTAAACTTATCACAAGCTTAAAATTAATCGGCCACCTAGCCTTGGTAACCACCTGCTCTTTTTTCCAACCTTTTAGAATGGCCCTTACAATAAATTCTTTAGAGACATCCTTCCACCCCAATAACAAGGAAAAGAAAGACATCCTGCCATTCTTTGCTGAGCTACTAGGCTCGTAGTGTTCAAGGTAATCCAGTAGAGATTCAACCTAGAGTGAGAATTACCGTTAATATCTCTTTCTTATGTTAAACTTAACCATTCTGACCATGCCTTACCATGATGGTCCATGTGGATGGGGTGACCGATGATTGAACCAACTGCATCAGCTGCTGTCGATTATCCCCATAGAAATCCGGCAATCAAATCCTTGGTGCTGGCCTTCAGATGCAGTCAGCGAAATCCCTCCCTAGAAACGAGACAGAGCATCCGCAACACAATTAAGTACATCAGGTACATGCCTACCCCTGAATACATTGATTCCAACACCTAGCACTAACAGGGAGATGTAATAAAAGTTCTTATCATTAAAAATGGTGCTAATTTTGCCCCAACCAATCAGATGTTGCTTTCAAATGTTAATAAGATTTGATTGGTTGGGGCAAAATTAGCACCATTTTAAATGATAAGAACTTATATTGAATAACCCTGCAGTGCCTAATCAGCAATAGAACAAGCAAAGAGGAAACTGGCAAGATTATTAATGGCGTATACTACACTCTCCATTATCAGTCCAGAATCTGATCTTTTTATTCTGCATTTTACAACCCCACAGTTCTACCGTCACCACTATGGGGAAGAGCTCCAGGAGAGTGAGATTCCTACACTGATCACCAACTGATAGGCCAACGCTCTGCGCACCACTCATTGCCTAGTATGGCCCCAAAACCTATGGATCCAGCCAAATCCGTATATAGTTGTAATTCCCTGTTGGCTGTTTCCTCTTCCTGAAAACAAGTTCTACCATAACCTGGTCCAGAATGTATGCCAGACCATCAAATCGTTATGCAACTCCTTTGTGATCCGAATATGGTGGTGAGAGGATGGAACACTCCAAGTGGCTAACTATAGCTTTTTGAAATTTATTTTTTTGCCTCGGCCACACACCAAAAGGCCTGAAGCCAATTACCAAAGGTTTTAGCTACCTTTGGTTTCCTTCCCCTTTCTCAGTTTTTACCAGCTCCTTATCCACTGTCACAATATCTGTTGTTATCAGGGACCAATGTCTACATAGTCGTTTTTTCCATATTTTATCCTTTATGTCTCCGGACAGGTGACCCCCCAGCGGGCTACCCCGCAGAAAATAAGATTCCTTCATGCCTCCACTGAGGGAACCTCTGCACAGGCGGGGAGTGCTGACGCTGGCAATGGACCCACCGATGAACTAGATGGCATGCTATCAATTTTGCCCTATATGCCCGCAGAACTTGAACCAGCTCACCTCCCTCATTCCCACTACATTACCCATGCCCCGGCACATGTGTACTATTGTGTGATATTGGATGGAACTTTGCCGTAGGTTCTCGTGTCCCTCCTGCATTCCCTCCCAGCTGGGGTGGTGTCTGATGACCTCCTGCTTCTGTCTGAAGTCAATAAGTGGGAGACCCTGAATCTTCTGCCTCTGGAGTGGGACCACCAATGCCTGCTCTGTTCCTTGGAGTACAAACGGTATCTGCATCGGTCACTTCTGTGCTGGTCCCTGTGCCTACATCTGTGAGAGTCATCACTGCTCTCGTCAGAAGAGGTACCTAATCCTCCTTCTGATGTGTCTGTGGCTACTCCTCTCCCTTCTAGGCTGGCTCCTATCTCTGGACACCATCCATCTTCAAACTCTCTCAACTGTAATCCCTCTAATGGTGAACCTGGCTTGTCGCCTTATAGGCTGAGCGTCTCTGCCTATTTCCCCGCTGATGCTGCTGCTACAACAGCTGGACGGGCAGTTCTCTGCGCCCCATGGGGCACGACCTCCCCTGCCCCTGGGCCTCCCTCTATTTGTATATTATATTATGCTGACCCGGTGGCCTCAGGGGCACGGGTTCTCTCTCCACTGCGGACAGGTGGGGGGGGGCGATGGACCTCGGCCTGCGCTAATTGGGAGGGTGAATCGTAAATGCCTTCAACAGGCCCTCAGTGGCTGCCCGGCATCTAGGGGTAGCTGCTCGAATGACCCGTGCCCCCCTTGGCCCCCTTCAAACAAATCTTGCAGCCAACCTGCCTCCTCCGAGTTGACCTCTCCCTTACCCTGTTCAGCATCTGCTCAGCATCAGCCATCTTATTCCTTTCTCTCTGTCTATCCTTTTGCCGCTGTTTTATTGCTCAGGAGCTGGAGCAAGAACTTTTTACAGTTACATTGATTACAAAAATGGCAACTCGTGGCCCACCCCTTCATACACCAGATGACGACAGAGCTGACGTCCGCGCTGATGTCATCCTCGTGCCTCTTGCGAGACCCGGTGTGGCCAATCCAGCATCGCACAGTGACGCAGTGACGTCACAGTCAGGCAGGCAACCAGGACCCGCGAGGCGCGCATAGGAGGAAGCGCGCCTGGAAGACTACATCTCCCAGCATCCCCGGGGAGCACCTCCTGCCCCAGGTCAGATGCTCGGCTCCTAACTTGGTCCGGAGCTACCATTTGTATCAACTGGACTTAAAGTTTAGTTCGCTAGTCTTCCGATTGGCTTTCTCAATTCAGAATGACTTGTACAAGAATCTCTAGAATTAAGTACCCTGGAAAGTCCCAATTAGCATATGACAGCCAGGTGTTAGGGACCTTCTTATGCAAGGTGTGTATGCATTGAGGCTAAGAGGTGTTATCGAAACTGCCCAGGGTAAGGTGTCAAATTGCATTATATATGGCAGACAGTTGGTGTCGAAACCCCCCAAACACCCATACCACACCTCTATTCAAGCTTGTTTTCTTTATTTTCACATAAATGGCCTCCTTGACACCTCTGTTGAACCATTCCTGTTCCTTTGCCAAGATGTTGACATTACAATCTTCAAAGGTATGTCCTTTATCCTTAAGGATAAGTACACCATGAAAAAAAAAAAGTTATTTGCAAGAGCCTACCTTTTCTGCTAGAAACTTGCTGGTTTCCTCCTCCTGGAACATGTCATTTGCAGCTCCGCCCAGACAAAATGCCCTGCTCCCTCCAGCTTCCTGGCCTGCAAATGTAATTTCCAGATGTTCCGCATGCATGACGTCAGTGCGCACGTGACATGATATCACGCACATGTGTGTTAGCAAGACTGTGATTGGTGACGTCATGTCGCTGAATCCCACAGATCCATGACCTGATGAATGAGAATCTTCACAAGCACTCAGTCAATATGCATAATTCATACAGACATACAATACCCACAGATCAATTAATAGAAAAGTCTTCCCATAAGTGACCATTCCTGTCACTATGTTTTGAACTCAGGGGAGCCTGAAGCCCATGGTTATGAACCACTGCCCAGTAGTCCTTATACTACACAAATGGAATTCACAATGTCAATGGAATTATGTCAACTGTTCCTTAAAGAGGGGGAGCAAATTTAAGTTTATTACCTGAACAAATCAGACAGAATGCATTGTGGTCATATGTTCTGCACCTTTAATATTAATTTCCTGTATTCATTACGCACATGATATTTAGCTGTAGTCGAGTAACTGGAGTATCCTCTAGCCATGTAAATCCCATGTGAAAAACTAGGATAGGAAAGTCGGGAAAATATTAAACTTTCCATCTTTTGTGAGATTTTCTCTATTTAATGCAGTCCAAACCCCTTTTTAATTTGATCCAGCATTAACTGGGATCAGAGAATCCATTTCCCTATCTACATATGGGATTCATAAATTAGGAAAAAATGTGCCCCTAAGAGACAAAAACAACTGAGAATATGGCACATATCATGTCTAATTTATAGCAGACTGCAAACAAGCCAGCATTGATTAACCAAGCAGAATAAATCCAATATGACATTTTAAAGGACAATTACCAAATAAGGATCAAGCCTCTGTCCTAGTAGGTTGTTTGTCCTTCTCGGACATGTTCAGGAAAATCCCCCTCTGAATATCACTTTCACATCCCTACTCTGCTGGCTTCTCTGCTAGACCTGGTCTCACACTCCTACATTAACTCATGGTGAACGTGGACACAATTTAAGGCAAGAATAGACAAACTCACCTGGAGTGAAAACAGTTCATTTAGATGATTTTCCTCATCTTTCAGCTTTCATTTGTATCACCAAGGAAGGATTTTATAAGCGCTATGCCCCACCATGCCCAAAATGGAACAATGCAATCCTTTTTGCAAATAGTGGTGTCCATACCCCACTATCTGTGTTGCGATGAGCTCTGTTTTGCCAACAACCGTTTTTGGTGCTCATCACGTGTTGTTATGCAAGGGAAAATGGAAGCACATGCACTAACACACAAAATTGTGTATCCTACAGTTTTAAAAACTGAAACACATTTTTTTTAGCGTTATAGCTGGGCCTAAGCCCAAACAACCACTCAGATGTAGCTATAATAATAAACATGGTTTCCTGTATTCCTGCAATTTTTACTAATTATTTTGATACGGAAAGGCTCCATTTGCACCAAAGTTTTTATTACCCACTATTGAATGCCCCCACCTGGATGTGTGGATCTTTGAAACATACTTATAGAACAATGGCACTGTTAACATTACAAGTGAATAGACAATCCTCATTTACAGTTTTCCTTGGGTTACATAATGTATGGTTACTGAGAGGCTGTGGAGAGGTGTCTTCCTATTGGCAAGGCCCCGGACACCACAAGTAGGGAGCAGAGCAAGACCAACCATACTCAGGTATTATAAATAATCTAAGGCAAACCCATAGAGTGGGGACCTAGTGATTTAGTTCCTCGCCCTGGGTACTTTTAGTGGGAGGAGGTAGTTATGATTTGTTTCTCTTTGAAGAAGAACTATAGTGCTATAATATACAAACAGTTAAATTATTTTTAAAATCAATAAAATTAATAAGGAATTTCCGCCTCCCAATATAATTTCTTTGAAAAGCACCAGACATGAAGAAAACTGCTTCTGTTAGGCTTTAACATACAGTAAGCCCAGGACACCAACCTGCAGCTGAAAACTTAACGTGTTGGCGCTCCTCAATGACATTATATTGGAGGTAGGAATATTCAATCCTACCTCTCTGCCCCAGGTACTTTTCATTATTAAAAAGTAAATTTTACAATGCAGTGTCCTTTAATGTGAAAATACAAGAAGTATAGTAGAATGCAATAACACTAGAAGAAATTACAGTCTCTCTGCCAATATATTGTGCAACAACAGTATATAAGATAATACAGACAAAGCAGAGATCCGGGTCTCTGCTCATGCAACAATGGCCTACATCAGCAGATCACATCCACAATGACAAATCCACTCCTTAATAAATGTTAACATCCCTTCTGATGCTGTGTCCCTTATGTTAATATTAGAAGACCCTGAAAAGACAGAGACTAAAAGGATAAAGCACTGGGCAAGTTATGTATTTTCCATTAAATTTGGAAGCAAAAGAGGCAAATAACAACAGTTCTTCACATGAGGGTTTCAGTGGCGTGACTGAAGTTAATGGAATTTTGGCAGGGTAAAATTCAGATTCCTGTCCATCTCCAATCCCAATAAATGTGTTATTATATACGAGACTAGAAAGGACATGACTAAAAACAGTTGTTGCTTTCGTGCTGCTTTGTAAGAAATATGTTTGAATTTGGATCTTCTTCAACCGTCCAAGCCAATATACTGCATGTCCTAATAAACCAACAGAGAGTTTGTTCTGCTGCAGTAGTACTAGTTCGACTGGTTAAAAACCCAGAAATAATGATTCAAGGAGAAGCTAAAGGCTGAAAGAAAATGTTATTATATTGTATAGGTTTAGCTGAATCAAATCAGGTTTTACTTGCATTAATATTCCTTTGGTCCCTAAGAACAACCAGGGCCGGATTTATACTTTTTTCTAGCCAAGGCCAGCTAACTGTACTGCCTGTGCCCCCCACCCCTCGTATCTTCAAGAAAAAAGTTGCCCGGTTAAACTATTTGTCATTCAATACATGATGTATATTCTTTGAGGAAGGGAGCCCATTAGAATTAGCTGCCCTAGCAAGCTAATGTAGCAAATATTAACCAGCCTAGGTGTACCTTTTCCTTTAACTCTTGAGAGGTTGAACAGAGCAGAGGCTGGCACAGACACAGACACCACTTGCAGATTTCCTTGCTTGCAGTTTGCTTCATCTTGCTTTCACATATTACATTTAACGACTATGTGTGTTGTGTAAATTTAATATGAGGATGCAATGCTGCCTAACTTAAAATTTTATTTTTTTTATTATTATTTTTGCCGCCCCTGGTGGCTGTGCCACCCTAGGCACAGCCTAGGTGGCCTAGTGGGAATCTGGCCCTGGAAAACAATGTCAAATTTACAAAGTATTGGCTTAGTTCACATTGTTTCAGCAATGAATTGTCGGGAAGGACAAAGAGTCTAAATCTTAAGAAATCTGGAATAAATTGATTTTTTTTTTGCCACCTGAGCCAAACTTTTGACTGCTGCCCCTATGTACCACTAGGCGCCATGAAGTGTGACACCGCAACCAGGGTAGGTGTGCGTGGCTTTCAGAATGGGCGTAGTTAAAGATTTAGTCTATCATAACTTCACATCACGGCGGTATTTTTACAGTTCCTCAAAAAGTAATTTATACCACCATAATTCCTGAAGATAAAAGATTTTTCCCAAAAGATTTGTAATCCTGCCACCACATCAAGGTAGATTGTTTCAGCCACTAACCTAACTAACCTAACGAAGTTGCCCTCAACCTAGCTCACACAGGTAGGTACATATAATATGCCCTAATGCCCATATCACACAGATAGGTATTAAACATGCACAGATCACACATATAGGCACATACAATATGCCCTAATGCTAAAATCCCATAGATAGGTACATACAACATGCCCTGATGCCCAGATCCCCCACACTATGTTGAAAATAAGATGTGCCCAGGTCTGCCCACACAGATAATTACCCGGCTTACCCTATGACAATCAGAGCAGGGCCTGCATGAAGGTGGGAGTTAGTGCAGAGAGGAAGTGGAAAATTGCGGGTCATGAGCGTGCACCAACAATATTATTTTCCTGCCTGCCTCTTTTCTAAAAAAAAAAAATATGTTTATCAGCGGTGCCGCCCTGAGCATCTTACTCATATTGCCTCATTAGAGAGGCACACCTGTACATGACTTATCCCACTGGGGAGGATCTAAGAATGAGATGTCATGTGCTCCTTGTACAAAAAGATATGATTCATGTATTTTGGAATATAGAAGAAAAAGAAAAAAGCACTTACTACAAAAGTAAAAACATCCTTTATTCATAACTAATGGTGACAAAGTTAAAACGAGATATAATACCATAACATACATCAAAATCTTACCACCAACGGACAACCCCCAAATAAAAGGCACACAGTTGACGAGCGGACATTTTTGGCGATAATTGCACGTGTGCACACACTGGGGGTCATTTGTCAGCAGTAAGATCGTACATGTGTACGGAACATATGTAACTAAAGTCAAGTAGTTCTAATGCCCTTTCAAGGTAAGTGACCTGATGTAACACAATAACATATTGTTCGTTCATTAATATGTAAATATGATTCATGTATTTGGAATATAGAAGAAAAAGAAAAAGACTTACTACTAAAGTAAAAACATCTTTATTCATAAACAATGGTGACAAAGTTAAAACGAGATTTAAATACCATAACATACATCAAAATCTTACCACCAAGGACAACCCCCAAATAAAAGGCACACAGTGAGAGGGACATTTTGGCGATATGCAAGTGTGCACACACTTGGGGGCATTTGTCAGCAGAGTAAGATCGTACATGTGTACGGAACATATGTAATAAAGTAAAGTAGTTCTAAGCCCTTTCAAGTAAGTGACCTGATGTAACACAATAAATATTGTGTCGTTATATTAATACTGAGACGGTCAGGGTGATATAGCAGCTAGAGGTGCTTGTTCATGAAGCGTTTAGCCCATGACATGCATGCCAGAGCTTCCTCCATAATGCCACCAGCCCTTTATAACAGACATCCAGAGCTCCTCCCGAATGAGCGTAGTGATATATTTTGGAAACAAAACAATAGTGATATACTAAAACTCAGCTTAACAAGTAAATTCTTCACAAAAAAGTTGTTTCCATTGACCATTTAATTTTCAAATTACTGTAAATGCCCCAGAGGGATATTGTACATGAAGAAGCAGAGAAAGTAAGTGCTCAGGGTGACCACTCACATCACCTTAGAAGAAATATAATGTAAAGTGCAGAAAGGAGGTTGCCATAAACTCTAATTCTTTCCCTGTTATAAAGATATTTTCATTTCCTTAGCGTTTGGCACAGGAATGGAGGCAGAGCACGAGTGATTAAATAGAGAAAGCACAAGTATTAACACACCCAAGAAAACAAAATACAGCTACATGTTACTTTGCACCAGTACCGAGGGGCCGTATTCATACAGGATTGATAATTACAGGAATCTATTCTTTCACTAGCGATGCGATATTTTCCTTGGGGTAAAGCTACTGATCATTATCGATACAGAGCAGCGTTACTTTACAACTGTGTAATAATGCCTTCGCTCCCAATGGGCCAATATGATGCGATAGTAAAATACCGTGACCTTGTATTTTAGACTCTGTAAAAACTACCATTGTGTTCAGGTCAAAGAAAAACATTGAAACCACCTTAGAGGTGTTATTGGCATTAATAGTGAGGAATCCCCTTTTTTAAATAAACCTGGTTTCAATCGAACGCCCATTTTCAAAAATCTCTCCAAAATTTTGAAAACTTTGAACATTTCACGAAAAATTTCTATTCAGAACATAAAAAAGAAAATGGAAAAGTATTAAAATTCAATTCAATCAGATTTTTTATAGGTTCCGCGTAACGGCAATCAGAACAAAAACTTGCCAGTTTCTCTATTTATTAGTGGGGTACCAATGCACTAATTACAGTATATGGGCAAGAAGCTGCACTCCACTGCAATGCTATTCAATAGCATGGCCCACTTATGAACTGCTTTCACATTTTTACTTCAGCATTTATGGTGCAGTAACTAATGGGATAGAAATAGAAAAGCATGCATTTATTGTGCATTTAAGTAAGGGGATAGGATAGAAAAGCATGCTTTATGGTGCATTTAACTAATGTGAATGGAGATAGAAAAGCATGCATTTATGTGGCATTTAACTAATGTGGATAGAGATAGAAAAGCATGTGTTTATGGTGCATTTAACTAATGTGGAGGAGATAGAAAAGCATGCATTATTGTGCAATTTTACTAATGGATAGAGACAGAAAAGCACGATTTATAGTGCATTTTCTAATGTGGATAGAGACAGAAAAGCATGTGTGTATGGTGCATTTAAGTAACGTGGATAGAGATAGAAAAGCATGCGTTTATTGTGCATTTAACTAATGTGGATAGAGACAGAAAAGCATGCATTTATGGTGCATTTAAGTAATAGGGATAGAGATAGAAAAGCAGCATTTATGGTGCATTTAAGTAATAGGGATAGAGATAGAAAAGCATGCATTTATGGTGCATTTAACTAATGTGGATAGAGATTGGAAAGCATGCGTTTATTGTGCATTTAAGTAATGTGGATAGAGATAGAAAAGCATGCGTTTATTATGCATTTTAGTAATGTAGATAGAGATAGAAAAGCATACATTATTGGTGCATTTAACTAATGTGGATAGAATAGGAAAGCATGCGTTTATTGTGCATTTAAGTAATGTGGAAGAGAGAAGAGAGAAAAGTAGCATTAGTGTGCATTTAGTAATGTAGATAGAGCTAGAAGACCATGCGTTTATGTGCATTTAAGTAATGTGGATAGATAAAAAAGCATGCGTTATTGTGCATTTAACTAATGTGGATAGTAGGAAAGCATGCGTTTATGTGCATTTAACTATGTGGATAGATAGGAAAGCAGGCGTTTATGGTGCTTTTAAGTAATGTGGATAGATAGGAAAGCATGCATTTATGGTGCATTTAACTAATGTGGATGGATAGGAAAGCATGCGTTTATGGTGCATTTAACTAATGTGGATAGATAGGAAAGCATGCGTTATGGTGTATTTAACTAATGTGGATAGATAGGAAAGCATGCGTTTAGGGTGCATTAACTATGTGGTAGATAGAAAGCAGAGTTTATGGTGCATTTTAGTAATGTAGATAGAGATAGAAAAGCATGCGTTTTATTGGCAATTAACTAATGTGGATAGATAGGAAAGCAGGCATTTATGGTGGCATTAACTAATGTGGCTAGATAGGAAGCATGCATTTATGGTGCATTTAACCAATGTGGCTAGATAGGAAAGCATGCATTTATGGTGCATTTAACTAATGTGGATAGATAGGAAAGCATGCATTTATTGTGCATTTAACTAATGTGGATAGATAGGAAAGCATGCGTTATGGTGCATTTTAGTAATGTAGATAGAGATAGAAAAGCATGTGTTTATTGTGCATTACTAAGTGGATAGATAGGAAAGCATGCAATTAGGTGCATTTAAATAATGTGGATAGATAGGAAAGCATGCATTTATGGTGCATTTAACTAATGTGGCTAGATAGGAAAGCATGCATTTATGGGTGCATTTAACTAATGTGGATAGATAGGAAAGCAGCGTTATGTGTGCATTTAACTAATGTGGATAGATAGGAAAGCATGCGTTTATTGTGCATTTAACTAATGTGGATAGATAGAAAAGCATGCGTTTATTGTGCATTTAACTAACATGGATAGATAGGAAAGCATGCGTTTATGGTGCATTTAAGTAATGTGGATGGATAGGAAAGCATGCGTTTATGGTGCATTTAACTAATGTGGATAGATAGGAAAGATGCGTTTATGGTGATTTAACTAATGTGGATAGATAGGAAAGCATGCGTTTAGGGTGCATTTAACTAATGTGGATAGATAGGAAGCATGCTTGGTGCATTTTAGTAATGTAGATAGAGATAGAAAAGCATGCGTTATTGTGCAATTAACTAATGTGGATAGATAGGAAAGCGGCATTTATGGTGCATTTAACTAATGTGGCTAGATAGGGAAGCTGCATTTATGGTGCATTAACCAATGTGGCTAGAGAGGAAAGCATGCATTTATGGTGCATTAACTAATGGGATAGATAGGAAAGCATGCATTTATTGTGCATTACTAATGTGGATAGATAGGAAAGCATGCGTTTATGGTGCATTTTAGTAATGTAGATAGAGATAGAAAAGCATGTGTTATGGTGCATTTAACTAATGTGGATAGATAGGAAAGCATGCATTATGGTGCATTTAAATAATGTGGATAGATAGGAAAGCCTGCATTTATGGTGCATTTAACTAATGTGGCAGATAGGAAAGCATGCATTTATGGTGCATTTAACTATATGTGATAGATAGGAAAGCATGCGTTTATGGTGCATTTAACTAATGGGGATAGATAGAAGGAAAGCATGCGTTTATGTGCATTTAACTAATGTGGATAGATAGAAAAGCATGCGTTTATTGTGCATTTAAACTAACATGTTTTTTCTAAGGATGGCGCCGAGAGGGACATTGTTAAGGCCCCCTTAGTAAAACAAATAATTAAAGGTTTTGAGAGAGTAAACCCGTTAAAAAGACAAAGAAAGCCTATTACCATGGCATTTTGTCCCAGCTTATAAAGGCTCTGGAACGCATCTGCTCGTCCATTTTGAGAAGTCCTCTTCGTTTGACTTTCTCTTGGCCTTTTTTCTAGCCCTTAGGATTGGGGAAATTGCAGTGATAATAAACACAAGGAGGGAGGCATAAATTCAAAGGACATAACATTAGTCAATAGAAAATTAAAAATCGTCATACCCCGATCCAAGACAGATCAAACGGGAATAGGCAGAGAATTATGGCTAGGCCCCTTTCGCAAGGTAACTTGTGTCCAGTTAGCGCCTGTGCAGAGTTTATTCAGCTGAGAGGGGACGTTCCGGCCCTTTGTTAAGACACTGGGATGGCTCATGTGTATCAAAATATCAATTTGTAGGGTTTTACAGGAAGGATTGAATATATTGGGCTTGGACTGGCATTTACAAGGCCACTCATTCAGGATAGGAGCTGCACACACGCATTCCAGTTTCGAATCCCATCTTCCCAGATGCATTAGCTTTGGGATTGGAAGTTAATCGATTTCAGACATATATAAGACCGGAATTGGCAGAGTCAATCTAATTACACCCATCTTCTAGATCACAGGCAGCTAAGACTATGGATAGTCAGACATCCTTGTCTACTGGGCAGGTCACCGGAGCAAAAAGGAGCCTAGGCTCTAATTTGTTCTTTCCAGAAAGGCTAATTAACATTCAATGGGCGGGAAAAGGGGTGCCCGTTGGCACGATTTGTCACAATGGTCGCCGGCAGAGAGACCAATGGGGTTACCCCAACATAGTAATCATCCACCTAGGAGGTAACGATGTGGGCTTGTTCAAGACAGTAGAACTACTCAGAGTAGTGCGTAGGGATCTAGCTCAAATGCACCTTATGCTCACAGATTGTATAATCGCATGGTCGGAAATAGCTCCAAGATTGGCATGGCTGGAAAACCCTAAAGTGCAAGCCCTTGACAGATGTCGGAAGAAATTAATCTTGGCGTAGCTAAGCTAGCCAAGCAATTGGAAATTGTCACATACCGGCACAGAGACTTGGAAGGGGGAGAAAGGGGCTTAACAGAGTAGATGGAATCATCTTTTGGATATATTTAATTTGGGGCTCCAGACCTTGCTGGAGGATTGCATAGTTAAATGGAGAATGGCCATGGACCGTTTCTGGAGTTAAATTCGAAGGGGCAAGGTCATGCCGTGGTGGAAAGTTTATGTTGGCTGTGCTCTGAGAGACAGACCCGTTTACGGTGAAATAGGCGGCCCTATTCAAGCAAACAAGGCTGGCTAGTGTAATAAATACGTTTACGTTATGGTTAAGATTTATGATTATGGATTAATAAAGGAATAAAACTGTGGCCATTTCTCCACCTAAAAACCTGGTGTCGTTTATAATTGAGTTGTCTTAATATTTAGAGGAGAGGAAGATGTGGCGCTTGCCATCACCATGAATCGTGTATGTCCAGCATTAGCAACCTGCACATGATTTGCCCAGAAGACAGGTGGGGGAGGGTTGGAGTTTCTGTAGTTTTGATGTATGGTCTGTGTGCAGCTGGACGCTACTTGAAACATGACTGGGCTGATCTGTGGCTTTTCACTCAGCAGAGTACTTTGGTGATAGGAAGGAACATGACAAATACATCAGATGATCATTCTGAGGTTATTCAAAATATTTTCAACAAATTTGACTGATCAGAGACCCCCTATGTTGCTGTCCCTTCCCAGCTGCTTCTCCCCAAAGCTCTTTGTCATAACGTCTTTGTTGTCTTCTCTTATTTATTGCTGCTGTACATTACTGGAGGTTTAGATTCTCCCTTTCTTTTAGTTTTAAAATCCTATCTGAACTGTATTGCTATTTCTGGACCCAGAATTTCCCAGCGGCCTATGCTATAGCCTTTGAAAGTAACGAAACATTTCCCTAGAGCCTAGTTAGACTGGGCATACAAGCCTATGTAATTAATCTTGATGACTTGATTGAGCCCAAATATGTTCTGTAATTCTCATACGTCAGTAAGTCCTATCAGAAATAAACTTAGTTCATGGTGGAAAAATCACATCCGAATAGTCAATGGCTACCAATTACAGGTAGAGGTCAAACCATGTATGCCTAGCTTTATGTTGGCCATACACTATGAACCAAATGGCATGATCCTTTTCCCAATTGACTTCCGATTGCAAAATGAATTGGCGAAGACAAGGAAACATGGGAATGGTAAATGGTAAACTTGATGATCGAATGTCAAGTCTATCAAATATCTAATAGTGTACGGCCAGCATTATACACTCTATAGCAGATCACATACAGCAGGTATGAAACATGGTCTTATCTTATTTTATCTTAGTTATTACTAAGGGTCCGTAGATACGTCTTGAGGGATGGGTAAGGCATGGCCTCCAAGCAAAAGATACACCCACATTGAACGCTGTTTCGGTATACACATGTATGGATACGGTCGGGCATGGTTCAGTGATCTACCAAGCAAAGCATACACACGTACAATAAGACGACAAAATGGCTGCTCACGCTGTGTGCGCGCACTACAGCATCGTGCCTGTTAGTCCTGATAGACGCATGTACGAGGATCGTTTATTTTACAAATGAATGGAGTTTCCCTAAAATTGTCTGAACTCGACCTTTTCCATGTAAACAGAAAACAAACGTTGGATACTAATGAAACTCAGTGTCATACCTACCTATCTTTCCACCAATCTGGTATATAAAATTCGGTCCATTTTCGAACTTTCGAACTCTGTTAAAAGTTCGAAAGTTCGAATTTGGACCCATTAAAGTCAATGGGAGAGTGATAGTTCGAAAAGACTGGTAGATTACAAGCTAAACTAACAATGTAACTTACTGTAAATGACTGTGGCACCTGGGAAATGGTTGGGGAACATGTCACTATCAACAAAACTTTTTAAAACACTTCTAAAATGCGAGTGGGCAATTGTCGGGATTTGTGCAAGCTACATTCGAAGGTTATGGCCAAATCGAGGGTTACCGAACGATACTTTCAAGGGTTAGCGGAAATAGAACCATAAATTCGAGGGTTACCAAAAGCAAACAATAATTTCGAGGGTTAGCAAAAAAATCATTCTAGGTTAGCAAAAACGATCATACATTCGAGGGTTACCGAGAGCGAACGATACATTCGAGGGTTAGCGAACGGTACATTCTAGTGTTATCGAACGGCCCGTAAATTTGATAATTATCAAATTTACAATAATTATCGAAAATACAGCCACAAGTCCAGAAAAACAAACTAGTTCGAATAGTTCGTACAAACTCATAAGGTTCGGCTCGAACTCAGGTTCCAGTTTGGTTTTGGGTCCATCTCTAGTCTGGTACTGTTACAAAAACAGCAGCAAAGGGCCTATTTATAAAAGATCGGTATCGTAAAATACCGATCGTTTTCGTAAAATAACAACCGTGTTTTTTACCGATAACGACCGTTATTTACCGATAACGATGTTATTTACCGATACGTTAAATACCGGTCGTTATCGGTAAATACCGGTCGTTATCGGTAAATAACGACCGGTATCGGTAAATAATGGTCGTTATTGGTAAAAACCCGGTCGTTATTACGATAACGATCGGTATTTTACGATAACGATACCGATCTTTTAAATAGGGCCCACAGTGTCTTACCAATGGAATTTTACTTACATTTTCATGTGGCTATGTCATTGGACTAAAGTATGGCTGCTTTCTTTCGGTGTGCATCTATTACAGAGAAGTGTGTAATAAAATGTACTTGTATTCCCCTCTGGCATTAATGATTGCTTACACACTCTTTCTGCTATTTTGTCAAGGCACCACAAAATGCACAATAAACGCATGCTTCCCAATCTATCCACATTACTAAAATGCACCATAAATGCATGCTTTCCTATCTATTCAAATTACTAAATGCACCATAAACGCATGCTTTCCTATCTATTCACATTACTTAAATGCACCAAAAACGCATGCTTTTCCTATCTATCCAATTACTTAAATGCACCATAAACGCATGCTTTCCTATCTATTCACATTACTTAAATGTACCATAAATGCATGCTTTCCTATCTATCCACATAAGTTAAATGCACCATAAATGCATGCTTTTCTTCTCTATCCACATTACTAGAATGCACCATCAATGCATGTTTTCTATTCTATTACATTACTAAAATGCACAAAAACGCATGCTTTTCTATCTCTATCCCCATTACTAAAATGCACCATAAATGCATGCTTTCCTATCTATCGACATTACTTTATGTACCATAAACGCATGCTTTCCTATCTACCCACATTAGTTAAATGCACCATAAATGCATGCTTTTCTATCTCTATCCACATTACTAAAATGCACACACATGATGCATGCTTCTATCTTTATCCACATTACTTAAATGCACATAAATGCATGCTTTTCTATCTCTATCCACATTAGTTAAATGCACCATAAATGCATGTTTTCAATCTCATACATTACTTAAATGCTCTATAAATGCATGCTTTTCTATCTCTATCCCCATTACTTAAATGCATCATAAATGCATGCTTTTCTATCTCTATCCACATTAGTTAAATGCACCATAAATGCATGCTTTCAATCTCTATCCACATTACTTAAATGCTCTATAAATGCATGCTTTTCTATCTCTATCCCAATTACTTAAATGCATCATAAATGCATGCTTTCCATCTCTATCCACATTACTTAAATGCACCATAAATGCATGCTTTTCAATCTCTATCCACATACTTAAATGCTCTATAAATGCATGCTTTTCTATCTCTATCCAATTACTTAAATGCATCATAAATGCATGCTTTCCATCTCTATCCACATACTAAATGCACCATAAATGCATGTTTTCAATCTCTATCCACATTATATAAAGCACATAAATGCATGCTTTCTATCTCTATCCCCGTTACTTAAATGCACCATAAATGCATGCTTTTCAATCTTATCACATTACTTAAATGCACCATATATGCATGCTTTCTATCTCTATCACATTACTAAATGCACCATAAATGCATGTTTTCTATCTCTATCCACATTACTTAAATGCACCATAAATGCATGCTTTTCTATCTCTATCCACATTGCTAAAATGCACCATAAGTGCATGCTTTTCTATCTCATCCACATAACTAAAATGCACCATAAACGCATGTTTTCTATCTATCCACATTAGTTTAATGTACCATAAACGCATGCTTTCCTATCTATCCACATTAGTTAAATGCACAAGAAAGCATGCTTTCCTATCTCTATCTACATTACTAAAGCACCATAAACGCATGCTTTCCTATCCATCACATTAGTTAAATGCACCATAAATGCATGCTTTCCTATTCTATCCACATTACTTAAAAGCACCATAAACGCATGCTTTCCTATCATCCACATAAGTTAAATCACATAAACGCATGCTTTCCTATCTATCCACATTAGTTAAATGCACAATAAACGCATGCTTTTCTATCTATCCACATTACTTAAATGCACCAAAACGCATGCTTTCCTATCTATCCACATTAGTAAATGCACCATAAATGCATGCTTTCCTATCTAGCCACATTAGTTAAATGCACCATAAATGCATGCTTTCCTATCTATCCACATTAGTTCAATGCACCATAAATGCATGCTTTTTATCTCTATCCACATTAGTTAATGCACAATAAACACATGCTTTTCTATCTTATCACCTAGTTAAATGCACAATAATGCATGCTTTTCTATCTCTATCCTATTACTTAAATGCTCTATAAATGCATACTTTTCATCTCTATCCCCATTACTTAAAGCATCATAAATGCATGCTTTTCAATCTCTATCCACATTACTTAAATGCACCATAAATGCATGCTTTTCTATCTCTATCCACATTACTAAAATGCACCATGAATGCATGCTTTTCTATCTCTATCCACATTAGTTAAAGCACCATAAATGCATGCTTTTCAATCTCTATCCACATACTTAAAGCACCATATATGCATGCTTTTCTATCTCTATCCACATTACTAAAATGCAACATAAATGCATGTTTTCTATCTCTATCCACATTGATAAAATGCACCATAAGTGCATGCTTTTCTATCTCTATCCACATAAAATAAAATGCACCATAAACGCATGTTTTTTATCTATCCACATTAGTTTAATGTACCATAATGCATGTTTCCTATCTATCCACATTAGTTAAATGCACAATAAATGCATGCTTTCCTATCTCTATCTACATTACTAAAATGCACCATAAACGCATGCTTTCCTATCTAGCCACATTAGTTAAATGCACCATAAACGCATGCTTTCCATCTATCCACATTAGTTAAATGCACCATAAACGCATGCTTTCCTATCTATCCACATTACTTAAATGCACCATAAACGCATGTTTCCTATCTTCCATGTAGTTAAATGCAATAAACGCATGCTTTTCTATCTATCCACATTAGTTAAATGCACAATAAACGCATGCTTCCTATCTATCCACATTAGTTAATGCACCATAAACGCACTAGCATGCTTTCCTATCATCCAATTAGTTAAATGCACCATAAATGCATGCTTTCCTATCTAGCCACATTAGTTAAATGCACCATAAATGCATGCTTTCCTATCTATCCACATTATTTAAATGACACATAAATGCATGCTTTCCTATCTATCCACATTAGTTAAATGCACCAAAACACATGCTTTTCTATCTCTATCTACATTACTAAAATGCACCATAAACGCATGCTTTCCTATCTATCCCACATTAGTTAAATGCACCATAAATGCATGCTTTCCTATCTAGCCACATTGGTTAAATGCACCATAAATGCATGCTTTCCTATCTAGCCACATTAGTTAAATGCACCATAAATGCCTGCTTTCCTATCTATCCACATTAGTTAATTGCACAATAAACGCATGCTTTTCTATCTCTATCTACATTACTAAAATGCACCATAAACGCTTTTTTCTAAGGATGGCGCCGAGAGGGACATTGTTAAGGCCCCCTTAGTAAAACAAATAATTAAAGGTTTTGAGAGAGTAAACCCGTTAAAAAAGACAAAGAAAGCCTATTACCATGGCATTTTGTCCCAGCTTATAAGGCTCTGGAACGCATCTGCTCGTCCATTTTGAGAAGTCCTCCTTTCGTTTGACTTTCTCTTGGCCTTTTTTCTAGCCCTTAGGATTGGGGAAATTGCAGCTGATAATAAACACAAGGAGGGAGGCATAAATTCAAAGGACATAACATTAGTCAATAGAAAATTAAAAATCGTCATACCCGATCCAAGACAGATCAAACGGGAATAGGCAGAGAATTATGGCTAGGCCCCTTTCGCAAGGTAACTTGTGTCCAGTTAGCGCCTGTGCAGAGTTTATTCAGCTGAGAGGGGACGTTCCCGGCCCTTTGTTAAGACACTGGGATGGCTCATGTGTATCAAAATATCAATTTCGTAGGGTTTTACAGGAAGGATTGAATATATTGGGCTTGGACTGGCATTTACAAGGCCACTCATTCAGGATAGGAGCTGCACACAACGCATTCCAGTTTCGAATCCCATCTTCCCAGATGCATTAGCTTTGGGATTGGAAGTTAATCGATTTCAGACATATATAAGACCGGAATTGGCAGAGTCAATCTAATTACACCCATCTTCTAGATCACAGGCAGCTAAGACTATGGATAGTCAGACATCCTGTCTACTGGCAGGTCACCGGGCAAAAAGGAGCCTAGGCTCTAATTTGTTCTTTCCAGAAAGGCTAATTAACATTCAATGGGCGGGAAAAGGGGTGCCCGTTGGCACGATTTGTCACAATGGTCGCCGGCAGAGAGACCAATGGGGTTACCCCAACATAGTAATCATCCACCTAGGAGTGGTAACGATGTGGGCTTGTTCAAGACAGTAGAACTACTCAGAGTAGTGCGTAGGGATCTAGCTCAAATGCCATTATGCTCACAGATTGTATAATCGCCATGGTCGGAAATAGCTCCAAGATTGGCATGGCTGGAAAACCCTAAAGTGCAAGCCCTTGACAGATGTCGGAAGAAATTAATCTTGGCGTAGCTAAGCTAGCCAAGAATTGGAAATTGTCACATACCGGCACAGAGACTTGGAAGGGGGAGAAAGGGGCTTAACAGAGTAGATGGAATCCATCTTTTGGATATATTTAATTTTGGGGCTCCAGACCTTGCTGGAGATTGCATAGTTAAATGGAGAATGGCCATGGACCGTTTCTGGAGTTAAATTCGAAGGGGCAAGGTCATGCCGTGGTGGAAAGTTTATGTTGGCTGTGCTCTGAGAGACAGACCCGTTTACGGTTGAAATAGGCGGCCCTATTCAAGCAAACAAGGCCTGGCTAGTGTAATAAATACGTTTACGTTATGGTTAAGATTTATGATTATGGATTAATAAAGGAATAAAACTGTGGCCATTTCTCCACCTAAAAACCTGGTGTCGTTTATAATTGAGTTGTCTTAATATTTAGAGGAGAGGAAGATGTGGCGCTTGCCATCACCATGAATCGTGTATGTCCAGCATTAGCAACCTGCACATGATTTGCCCAGACAGACAGGTGGGGGAGGGTTGGAGTTTCTGTAGTTTTTGATGTATGGTCTGTGTGCAGCTGGACCTACTTGAAACATGACTGGGCTGATCTGTGGCTTTTCACTCAGCAGAGTAACTTTGGTGATAGGAAGGAACATGACAAACTACATCAGATGATCATTCTGAGGTTATTCAAAATATTTTCAACAAATTTGACTGATCAGAGACCCCCTATGTTGCTGTCCTTCCCAGCTGCTTCTCCCCAAAGCTCTTTGTCATAACGTCTTTGTTGTCTTCTCTTATTTATTGCTGCTGTACATTACTGGAGGTTTAGATTCTCCCTTTCTTTTAGTTTTAAAATCCTATCTGAACTGTATTGCTATTTCTGGACCCAGAATTTCCCAGCGGCCTATGCTATAGCCTTTGAAAGTAACGAAACATTTCCCTAGAGCCTAGTTAGACTGGGCATACAAGCCTATGTAATTAATCTTGATGACTTGATTGAGCCCAAATATGTTCTGTAATTCTCATACGTCAGTAAGTCCTATCAGAAATAAACTTAGTTCATTGGTGGAAAAATCACATCCGAATAGTCAATGGCTACCAATTACAGGCTAGAGGTCAACCATGTATGCCTAGCTTTATGTTGGCCATACACTATGAACAAATGGCATGATCCTTTTCCCAATTGACTTCCGATTGCAAAATGAATTGGCGAAGACAAGGAAACACATGGGAATGGTAAATGGTAAACTTGATGATCGAATGTCAAGTCTATCAAATATCTAATAGTGTACGGCCAGCATTATACACTCTATAGCAGATCACATACAGCAGGTATGAAACATGGTCTTATCTTATTTATCTTAGTTATTACTAAGGGTCCGTAGATACGTCTTGAGGGATGGGTAGGCATGGCCTCCAAGCAAAAGATACACCCACATTGAACGCTGTTTCGGTATACACATGTATGGATACGGTCGGGCATGGTTCAGTGATCTACCAAGCAAAGCATACACACGTACAATAAGACGACAAAATGGCTGCTCACCGGTGTGCGCGCACTACAGCATCGTGCCTTGTTAGTCCTGATAGACGCATGTACGAGGATCGTTTATTTTACAAATGCATGGAGTTTCCCTAAAATTGTCTGAACTCGACCTTTTCCATGTAAACAGAAAACAAACGTTGGATACTAATGAAACTCAGTGTCATACCTACCTATCTTTCCACCAATCTGGTATATAAAATTCGGTCCATTTTCGAACTTTCGAACTCTGTTTAAAGTTCGAAAGTTCGAATTTGGACCCATTAAAGTCAATGGGAGAGTGATAGTTCGAAAAGACTGGTAGATTTAAGCTAAACTAACAATGTAACTTACTGTAAATGACTGTGGCACCTGGGAAATGGTTGGGGAACAGTCACTATCAACAAAACTTTTTAAAACACTTCTAAAATGCGAGTGGGCAATTGTCGGGATTTGTGCAAGCTACATTCGAAGGTTATGGCCAAATCGAGGGTTACCGAACGATACTTTCAAGGGTTAGCGGAAATAGAACCATAAATTCGAGGGTTACCAAAAGAAACAATATTTCGAGGGTTAGCAAAAAAATCATTCTAGGTTAGCAAAAACGATATACATTCGAGGGTTACCGAGAGCGAACGATACATTCGAGGGTTAGCGAACGGTACATTCTAGTGTTATCGAACGGCCCGTAAATTTGATAATTATCAAATTTACAATAATTATCGAAAATACAGCCACAAGTCCAGAAAAACAAACTAGTTCGAATAGTTCGTACAAACTCATAAGGTTCGGCTCGAACTCAGGTTCCAGTTTGGTTTTGGGTCCATCTCTAGTCTGGTACTGTTACAAAAACAGCAGCAAAGGGCCTATTTATAAAAGATCGGTATCGTAAAATACCGATCGTTTTCGTAAAATAACAACCGTGTTTTTTACCGATAACGACCGTTATTTACCGATAACGATGTTATTTACCGATACGTTAAATACCGGTCGTTATCGGTAAATACCGGTCGTTATCGGTAAATAACGACGGTATGGTAAATAATGGTCGTTATTGGTAAAAACCCGGTCGTTATTACGATAACGATCGGTATTTTACGATAACGATACCGATCTTTTAAATAGGGCCCACAGTGTCTTACCAATGGAATTTTACTTACATTTTCATGTGGCTCTATGTCATTGGACTAAAGTATGGCTGCTTTCTTTCGGTGTGCATCTATTACAGAGAAGTGTGTAATAAAATGTACTTGTATTCCCCTCTGGCATTAATGATTGCTTACACACTCTTTCTGCTATTTTGTCAAGGCACCACAAAATGCACAATAAACGCATGCTTCCCAATCTATCCACATTACTAAAATGCACCATAAATGCATGCTTTCCTATCTATTCAAATTACTAAATGCACCATAAACGCATGCTTTCCTATCTATTCACATTACTTAAATGCACCAAAAACGCATGCTTTCCTATCTATCCAATTACTTAAATGCACCATAAACGCATGCTTTCCTATCTATTCACATTACTTAAATGTACCATAAATGCATGCTTTCCTATCTATCCACATAAGTTAAATGCACCATAAATGCATGCTTTTCTTCTCTATCCACATTACTAGAATGCACCATCAATGCATGTTTTCTATTCTATTACATTACTAAATGCACAAAAACGCATGCTTTTCTATCTCTATCCCCATTACTAAATGCACCATAAATGCATGCTTTCCTATCTATCGACATTACTTTAATGTACCATAAACGCATGCTTTCCTATCTACCCACATTAGTTAAATGCACCATAAATGCATGCTTTTCTATCTCTATCCACATTACTAAAATGCACACACATGATGCATGCTTCTATCTTTATCCACATTACTTAAATGCACATAAATGCATGCTTTTCTATCTCTATCCACATTAGTTAAATGCACCATAAATGCATGTTTTCAATCTCTAACATTACTTAAATGCTCTATAAATGCATGCTTTTCTATCTCTATCCCCATTACTTAAATGCATCATAAATGCATGCTTTTCTATCTCTATCCACATTAGTTAAATGCACCATAAATGCATGCTTTCAATCTCTATCCACATTACTTAAATGCTCTATAAATGCATGCTTTTCTATCTCTATCCCAATTACTTAAATGCTCATAAATGCATGCTTTCCATCTCTATCCACATTACTTAAATGCACCATAAATGCATGCTTTTCAATCTCTATCCACATACTTAAATGCTCTATAAATGCATGCTTTTCTATCTCTATCCAATTACTTAAATGCATCATAAATGCATGCTTTCCATCTCTATCCACATACTAAATGCACCATAAATGCATGTTTTCATCTCTATCCACATATAAATGCACATAAATGCATGCTTTCTATCTCTATCCCCGTTACTTAAATGCACCATAAATGCATGCTTTTCAATCTTATCACATTACTTAAATGCACCATATATGCATGCTTTCTATCTCTATCACATTACTAAATGCACCATAAATGCATGTTTTCTATCTCTATCCACATTACTTAATGCACCATAAATGCATGCTTTTCTATCTCTATCCACATTGCTAAAATGCACCATAAGTGCATGCTTTTCTATCTCATCCACATAACTAAAATGCACCATAAACGCATGTTTTCTATCTATCCACATTAGTTTAATGTACCATAAACGCATGCTTTCCTATCTATCCACATTAGTTAAATGCACAAGAAAGCATGCTTTCCTATCTCTATCTACATTACTAAAGCACCATAAACGCATGCTTTCCTATCCATCACATTAGTTAAATGCACCATAAATGCATGCTTTCCTATCTATCCACATTACTTAAAAGCACCATAAACGCATGCTTTCCTATCATCCACATAAGTTAAATGCACATAAACGCATGCTTTCCTATCTATCCACATTAGTTAAATGCACAATAAACGCATGCTTTTCTATCTATCCACATTACTTAAATGCACCAAAACGCATGCTTTCCTATCTATCCACATTAGGTTAAATGCACCATAAATGCATGCTTTCCTATCTAGCCACATTAGTTAAATGCACCATAAATGCATGCTTTCCTATCTATCCACATTAGTTCAATGCACCATAAATGCATGCTTTTTATCTCTATCCACATTAGTTAATGCACAATAAACACATGCTTTTCTATCTTATACACCTAGTTAAATGCACAATAAATGCATGCTTTTCTATCTCTATCCTATTACTTAAATGCTCTATAAATGCATACTTTTCTATCTCTATCCCCATTACTTAAATGCATCATAAATGCATGCTTTTCAATCTCTATCCACATTACTTAAATGCACCATAAATGCATGCTTTTCTATCTCTATCCACATTACTAAAATGCACCATGAATGCATGCTTTTCTATCTCTATCCACATTAGTTAAATGCACCATAAATGCATGCTTTTCAATCTCTATCCACATTACTTAAATGCACCATATATGCATGCTTTTCTATCTCTATCCACATTACTAAAATGCACATAAATGCATGTTTTTCTATCTCTATCCACATTGATAAAATGCACCATAAGTGCATGCTTTTCTATCTCTATCCACATAAAATAAAATGCACCATAAACGCATGTTTTTTATCTATCCACATTAGTTTAATGTACCATAAATGCATGTTTCCTATCTATCCACATTAGTTAAATGCACAATAAATGCATGCTTTCCTATCTCTATCTACATTACTAAAATGCACCATAAACGCATGCTTTCCTATCTAGCCACATTAGTTAAATGCACCATAAACGCATGCTTTCCACTATCCACATTAGTTAAATGCACCATAAACGCATGCTTTCCTATCTATCCACATTACTTAAATGCACCATAACGCATGTTTCCTATCTTCCATGTAGTTAAATGCCAATAAACGCATGCTTTTCTATCTATCCACATTAGTTAAATGCACAATAAACGCATGCTTTCCTATCTATCCACATTAGTTAAATGCACCATAAACGCTGCATGCTTTCCTATCATCCAATTAGTTAATGCACCATAAATGCATGCTTTCCTATCTAGCCACATTAGTTAAATGCACCATAAATGCATGCTTTCCTATCTATCCACATTATTTAAATGACACATAAATGCATGCTTTCCTATCTATCCACATTAGTTAAATGCACCAAAACCATGCTTTTCTATCTCTATCTACATTACTAAAATGCCACCATAAACGCATGCTTTCCTATCTATCCACATTAGTTAAATGCACAAAAAATGCATGCTTTCCTATCTATCCACATTAGTTAAATGCACCATAAATGCATGTTTCCTATCTAGCAAATTGGTTAAATGCACCATAAATGACTGCTTCCTATCTAGCCACATTAGTTAAAATGCACCATAAATGCCTGCTTTCCTATCTATCCACATTTGTTAATTGACACAATAACGCATGCTTTTCTATCTCTATCTACATTACTAAAATGCACCATAAACGCATGCTTCATCTACCACATTAGTTAAATGCACACTAAACGCATGCTTTCCTATCTATCCACATTAGTTAAATACACCATAACGCATGCTTTCCTATCTATCCACATTAGTTAAATGCACCATAAACGCAGCTTTCCTATCCATCCAATACTAAATGCACCATAAACGCATGCTTTCCTATCATCCAGTTAGTTAAATGCACAATAAACGCATGCTTTTCTATCTATCCACATTAGTTAAATGCACAATAAACGCATGCTTTCCTATCTATCCACATTAGTTAAATGACCATAAACGCATGCTTTCCTATCTATCCACATAGTTAAATGCACCATAAATGCATGCTTTCCTATCTACCACATAGTTAAATGCACCATAAATGCATGTTCCTATCTATCCACATTAGTTAAATGCCATAAAATGCATGCTTTTCTATCTATCCACATTAGTTAAATGCACATAAACACATGCTTTTCTATCTCTATCTACATTACTAAAATGCACCATAAACGCATGCTTTCCTATCTATCCACATTAGTTAAATGCACAATAAATCACCATAAACGCATGCTTTCCTATCTATCCACATTAGTTAAATGCACCCTAAACGCATGCTTTCCTATCTATCCACATTAGTTAAATACACCATAAACGCATGCTTTCCTATCTATCCACATTAGTTAAATGCACCATAAACGCATGCTTTCCTATCCATCCACATTA